>JYDO01000114.1:0-144011 GCA_001447755.1 Trichinella papuae | reverse complement strand
AGTGAAAAAAAAAAGAATCAATGGGTTAGTAGTAAAAACAACAAAAAAAATTACGACATTTTGTATGGGGATCCACCATCGTCGTCTTCGTCATGGAAAAGGTACCGGAATCTATAAATAGCAAGATTTTTACTAAGTGAGCAAAAGCAATGGGGAGTGGTTTTTGCAGGTGAAAGCGAACATCACCTGTGGGTCTGGCACCTAAGCGAACACCACAAATCAGGGCGGCCACTAAGCGAATATCAGCTATGCATCGAGCATTGCAATGCAATGCAACTATGAATTGAATTTTATATTCTAAATGTTTTAGAATGAAAACATCATGAATTTAATTTTCTGTAATCAAATTTTAAAGTTACCACATTACGCATCAGTTATTTCTTCTGAAATTTTGTGGTTCTGCTACATTCCTTCATTAGTGTTCCACGTTTTTTAGCATTCTGATTTTCCTTTTCTTTCTTTCTTTTTTTTCAGATATTGCAATGCTGTAACATTTTAAGTTCACTTATCTTATTTTTCATTTTTTTCTAAAATAATTCTTGACAAAAGTTACTTTTCCATAATGCTTCTTTTTCATCTTTTTTTTTCAATTTTGATGCTTCTTCAAGTTCGTCAGTTTTTCATCTTCATCTTTCAAAAATTTGCAGCTATTTTTCAAACCTAAAAAACATTTTGATTTTTAGGGTAACATTCTTGCAGCTTTCTGGTGATGTTGCCGTTTCAGATATTTTGAGTTTTTCAACACACCGACATTCTCACCTTCACGCCAAATTTAACGTATTAAAGGTTTTCTACTCAAAAAAGCTAATTTATAGTTTTCAAATTTGGAATGTTGAGGTCACAGTACCCTTTTGTTTTAGCTGGGTTATTGAAAATCAGGTTGAAAAGTATGCGTAATTTGTGAATTGCAGGTTTTGTTCTGCTTTTTATTTTTTGAAACTACATTACCCTGAAGTTTTACATGGTTTTCTTTTGATTTAACCTCATTTTTGTAACCACTGGCTTTACCCTTCTATTATGTTTAAAAACTTTAACATTAGCTTTGTCTGGGGTCAACCTAACCTCACCGGTGTTGTGCATATCATGTTGAAAATAGGCGTTGAATTAAGTTTTTCATTAATGAATTACTACAAGGGTTATAAATGCATGTTAAGCTTAAAGTTGGTAAAGTATGGAGGAGTCATATGCGAATATGCAAATCTTGTAGATACTATGGGGATTTGCCGCAACTGCGCTTTGAATTTCTTAGAAAAATTAATTGTGTCGTTTGCACCAGTGCGTATTATATTTTTTGCACGTCATATCTGTTTTGACGTCAGCTTTTGATGAGCGTAAGCGGCATCTTGACCGTTTCTGGACACTATTAGTGCGCTTTCTCATCGACGCCTCAGAAACCTTATTTTGAAATATCACTACAAATATTGCAGCACTAGACGGCCGCGTCATTCTCTTTCTTGCTTAATTTTGATCTTTGATTAACCGTTTTCCAAAATGTTTTGCTAGCAACCGCCTCCGGTACGCTTTGTTCTGAATCTATCATTTGCAAATTTCGATCCTTAATACGTACGAAATGTATTCATATACATCAATTATATTTGCCGAAGTCACCACCAGGCAGCGGGCTGTCTTTATCTTGCTGGTGTAAGTCAGGAGTACCTTATTTGGATTGTCCAGTTTTCCTTTTGTCGCAAAGATTATATCAGGCTTTTTATCCTGCCTTGAGCTGTCTTTACTGTGGGTTGCATAGTACTGAACAGGATGATATTCTTCTTCAAATTCGTTATGTAAGAAGCTCTTAGAAGATGAATACTTAGCTCTTCCAGTACAGACAGCCAATTCCTTTGGTAGTTCAGGCTTATTTGTTTTATCTGTACCAAGCATTCTTAGCTTTATTTTGCGAAGTTCCATTCCAAGTTGTTATGATGTAAAAAAATTGTCATATATGATATGGTAAACTTTCAAACCTTTGGTCATGTCAAGGACCACTCTCATATCTTGACTGTTTTCAGGTGTAGCGCCAGGTGCTTTTCCTGGGTAGACCTGCATATTCGACGCAAGTGGACTGCGCATTACATGCTGTCCATATTTCGATGGCATATTTCGCTGGTTTGCTTGGCATATATTGCTTGAATGGACAACGTCCTCATAAAGCAATCAGGCGCTCATCAATCGTTAAATTTGAACGAGGGTTCTGCATTTAGGCATAGGCACAACCCATTTGTCCAATAAAGTTCTTATGGGTTAGAATTTGTCATTTAGATGTCCCATTTGCCTTGCCTCCCGGTCGTCGAAATGGTTAACTCTTAAAATAGAATGATAGCGATCCAAAGACATGATAGCAAAAAATATTGCTCTTCCTGTTTCTGTACTCTACTGGCTAATCGTTGCTTCTCCTGATGATATGTATACTCCTGCCAATGTTTGCACGTCGACATATGCATTAAGATCGATCTGATCCATCGGTTTCCCAGTATCTCAAAATACACCTTGTCCTTTTCGATTAGTGTTGTCGAGAACAATTTTCATAACAGTAAGAGGCAGACAGAGATCACTTGCTGATCGTATAGAGTGCACACGAAAGGCAGTATATCATGTGGCATCGGGTTTGACTTTGATGATATTTAATGAGGATAACCGACCTTTAGTTTTTAGTGGCACTTTTAAGAATACTCAGACAAATAGTCACAGAAAAAAAAGAGAAAACAGAATATTACATCATACAGTATATAGTAAATTATATCGGATCGATTTGACCCGGAACATGATGAACGTTATAATTTTTATAGCGCCATCATAAACAGGAAGTCAAAGCTGAAACTTTTGCAATATTTTTCTTGCAAGAAATGAGGAAACGTCGTGAAATTTCAATGGCATACAAATAAATTTAAGGCATCTCAAATGGCTTAAAAATCAAAACGGTTCAATGTGACCCCAAACATAATATGAGGGTTATACTAGTGAATGTAAACATTTATTTTTCTCAGAGATTTTTAATTAATTTATTGCAAAATACAATTTTGGTTATTTATATAATGCAGGAAAGTGAAAATGATTATTAAATATTACGTACGTATTTCGGTCAATGTTGATAATAACGCGCGTTTGTTTGCTGAACAATTTTTGCATATTTGTGAAAATGCAACAACGTTACAGAACGTTATCAGTTGCCGTGAAAACTGATGACGTCAGCAAAAGCTGGCGCTTTTTGTTGTTTATGAACATACCGTATGAAGGTAGCAAACTGTAAATTCTTTTTAGTCGAAAATAAGATTCAACAAACGTGTAAATGAATAACAACAGTCATATACTTAATACTATCCATGCCCTTTTTTATTACACAATATTTAAAAAAGAAATGTTGTAACGGATGAATATTTCTGGCGTTTTTTAATTATAACATTTTAGAAAAATGAACATTTTTACACCTTAATGTGACCGTTTTTGAAATAATTCCGTTTAGATGTTATATTCAATTTAATATTAACGTAAATTGACAAAGGAGCGAGAAGGTTTTACAATTACGTATTTGCTGAATTTGTTTATGCATAATTTTGCGTCTAAAGTGTGCCTTATAAGGTCAGAAAGCGCTGGTTTGTCGTTTTATAATTATTTTTTAGAAGCCAAAGTAGAAAACAAAATACTCCAATAAACATGAGTGCACTACCGACGAGAATTTCGGTTAGAGAAGTGTAATATGTGGGTGTTTGTGCTGTAGTTTGAAAATACTAACGAACTTATATAACAAACAAAAAACATAAATTTTTGTTAATTCAGTTTATCGTTCATTTATGTAATTATTAAACAAGGTTGTACTTACCGTGTTACTTTCAGTAGTTGTTGGACAAGTTGCCACGAACGTTATTTTATGGCTAGGGAGTACAATATGCTTGTATGAAAACGCCTGCGAATGGAAAAAGAGCAACAATTTGGCACGCTGCCAACTGCTCACTGACTATCACGAGCGCAGCGATTTCTAATGAGTCGTCTTTCATTTTATTTGCTTGAGCTACTGCCATTCTTATCTGCTACTACTCTGGCGCAACATTATTCAAATTTTTTTTAATGATATTGCTTCGTGGGGCTTTGTTCGCATTCGCATCGCACTTTAACATTGAAAACTTATTATGATGATAGTTTTATCTGAAAATATTGTAACTGTTTTTTTATTTAGCAATTGATGAGCGCTTTACAATAATTAGGGCACTGTAAAATTTTTTAATGTTTTAAAATTATTTACACCATTTCCTTTATTTGCATTTCACTGCTGCCACTCTTATCTGTTACTGCTCTGTTGCAAAATTATTCAAATTTTCCATCAAATGAAATTTGTATGAAGTTTTGCAAATTTCGCTCTTGTAAATCTCATGCTTTTAGTAATGCACAATCATAATGATATGTTGATTTCTACATTGTCTTCTTGTTTTTTTATGAATTATGAATGTACACTTTGAATTCAATTAAAGTGTTTTAAACGATTTAGATGTTTTGAAATTGAATTTTAGGATCTTCTTGACAATTAAGAGAAATGTTATATTCAATTTTTACATTATTATCACAAGCTAATACGTTAACGTCTTTCAATTTCTCTGCTGACATCACTCAAAACAACGCTAAATGGTGTGCATTTATAAAGTTTTATCAGCTCATTTTCAGTCACATTACTGACTCATATTATACATTGATTTTCAACATAGCGTACGGAAAAATGATGTTTATCACTTTCTTCAATTCAGTATTTAAATTCGTTTTTGCACACTGACTAGTGTAATATTATTTAGAATCAGCATCAGTTTTGGTTAGCATTCTCAACATTAATTTTATGGTGATTAAATAATAATCAATTAAACATCCACAGAGTCAAATGAAAAAACTTAACTTCCAAGATTTCATTAGTACAAAATGAAGGACAAAATGAAGATAAATTCTAAGGGGTAGACTCATTTTTTCCAAATAAATTAATGGAAAGCAGACTTTTGAAAAAGTGCAATAAAATGCTGAATAGTACACAAGCAATAAACTGAGCTAGCTTACATTAAAGTAAACCAAATTTCTAACGTCGATCAACATATACACAAAAATGTAAACGGAAGAAAATTTGTTTTTAAGATTATAATTTTTAAATGATAGTCAACTTTTAATTTTACTTAATGCTACTGCTAATATATATAGAATATAAATAGTAAAGCTTTGAATATCAGAAAACTGACCATTAAAAAGAAACTGAAAATCGACAAATAGAACGCATTACAACGACAACCAGTAAAATTTAGTTGCGTTCATTGCTTTGATAACCAATAAAATTTAAAGCCAATCAAATTTCAAGCGGCGTGCCTTTGATGGGAATAATGAGACTAAACCGATCATGAACCACGACGCTGTTGCACTCAGCTACCGTAGCAGGCACATTTGGACCTGACGATCGGTGGCGGAGTACGGTAGGGCAGAGGCACGTGGCAGTGATTGGTTGTGTGCAGTTTTGGTTTCGAATCGGTCGTGGTGTGATTTATTGTGGTGGTTGTTAGTAGCATGGTGCCACATGTCTTCCTTCAAAAGAGTAGGCGGCCGTAACGCCAACTAGGACAGTGACGTCCCGGAGGAGAACAACAAGGAGGTGGCTGACATGCCTGCTGTGACGGAACGTCCGTTACAACACCACTCTATCTACTGATTAGCCGTCTGGTCTTCTAGCGGTGGTGACTCTCTTTCTGCCTGGTACTGAGTTCCCTGTTACACATGTCTACGCCACCCGAGCGAACTTCTTTGAGTTCATAACGATCAGCGCAATAAGTTCATTACGTCGCAGGCGGAACTGAATTCTCAAATTTAATAGTCCATTCTTGACTGGAGCATAGAAGACACCGACGTCGAAACGTCGGTAACAATATTGTATGTTTTCAACTTTACACTTTTTAATGATCATTATTTTCAAAACCAATTTTTCATCATTTTATATTTTAGTATTGTACCACAGTGATGTTGTGAACTACGGTATCGGTATAGGGGGTTCTGTCGTCAACGCGAAGGAACCTGCGCATCAGTATTGAGGAGAACTGGAGCGTACGGTAGCCACGTCAGGCGGTGTTGTTGTGTCGGTTTTGGTGAAGGTTTGCGTTCCCTGCGTGTACAGAATTCTGCCTGTTTGTGCTACATAGAGTGTTGTTTTTTGTCTTATTGCCTCTGAGAACCACACTGCGAGCGCGTGATCCTGAAGTTTCGCTCGTTACAATTACGTTTCATCTATGAGCCGGATCATTGGCAATAGGCAGAATGCTTATGCGCAGTGTTTTGCTGTGCAGCTTATGGAATCTGGAGTTGAAGAACTTCACTGCTTTACGTTGAAACATCAGAAGATCATCATGGAAATGTTAAAAAACGCCCCCTGTTGGATGATGTTCAATAAGGTAAATCCACTCAGTTTGACGGACGTTCCCGGTTCGAAACGATTCACCATGAAGACCGAGCCTCTGGCGAACAAAGTAGAAGCTCAGAGGGTGAAACTTCGTGTCATGGTCAAATTCTGCGAAGGAGGCTCGCTTGCTGATGACATCCAGGAAGTGCTCGATGAAGTGATGGCGTCCTGTGACAAGGCGTTAGAACTGCAGTTGCAGTTTGAAGAGGCTCTAACGGGTTCGGAACGAGGCCAGGAGGCCACTTAGTGGGAGACATTCTACGACCAGATCCAGAACTCCCACTGCGCATCACGTGCTAAGATTTGACAACTGGAAAACGTCTTACCCTCTACGGTTTGCACATATGGATGCCATAGTTCAGGAACACGTTGAAGAACTTTCGGACGTCAAACCGTGCACCGACTCAGGGGCGGCATCCAGGCCCTGGTGGATGAGATCAGGCGACGCCTCGGATGCCTGATCACCCTTTGTAAGGACCCGTCGTCGACAAATTCATTAGAAGCGAAGCCTTCCTGCCTTCTCTAGCGGAAAGGTTTCCTGAGGAGACGCGCTTGGCGTGGGGCATCCACGTGCGACGACTTCCACGTTTTCAGTAAAGTTCAGGCGTGAAGAACGACCTACGAGAATTTGTTGACTTCGATCAGGTTCAGCCCGCTGCGAAGAATGCAGCGGCTGCCTTCTCACTATTCATTATTGTTGTATATATTTTATTCATTATTATGTATAGTTTCTTTTTGTTCATTTGTTTGTTGTTGATTCTTATTGATTGTTGGTTGTTGTTGTAACATAACCCTGTATACTATATATTTGCCTAATTCGGAAGCACTTGTAGTGAAAAGCAGAAATGTTTCTGTGGAAAGCAGTCTGCTGATTAGCACAGACGTGAAAAAATAAAATTTCAAAAGCAAGTTATTATGTGAACAATGAAATGTAAAACAAGAATCATTAATGTTATAGACTAATATGACCACTTATTTAAAGCAATATTCAAATATTGCAAGACATTTTTTTAAATTCTGTTCTTAACAATATACACACGAAAAGTATGGAAATGTAAATAAGTTAGACATTAGTTTTAAGCATATTGACTTTGTTATTGTTATAATTCCTTTAACGCAATAAAAGACAGCTAACACCATATCTTTAAAAAAGCTGTTTTGAAAAATCGTAAGTGCTTCTTTATGTCCATATAAGGTAATTTAATGGTAATGCACCCATATTTGGAAAATTGTTGATAAACAACAATCACTCAATCCTTGATCAAAACTGAATAGCTAATCAAATGGTACATTTATTCACCCAATCACTTATTATAAAGATTAGCTAATAAAGTAGCAGAAACTATCAGCCAATTACCGATCAAACGCGTGCAACCTATCAGCGAACAGCCAATCACAAAAAGGGGACGGAGTTTGGGGAAAATGGGTCGCGGATGAGTTCAGCGTAGGCCGTCAAGGACGCCGTCTACAGCTGCCATCGACAATTCGTTGCGCAGCAACCTCGTGTGCTGAAGGGGATGCAAAAGGACGCTATTGACGCCATTAGACCCTGTTCCTGTCCATCAGAACCGACAACTGCCAAGAACAGGCCTCCGGAACACCGAGGGCTGAGGTTTCAGCGATGAAGCAGCTGCGCATCTGCCGGCCGACAAGAACCACAATGGGAGAGGACTCACGATCCACTCCCAACAGGAGTAAAGCAATAGTGAAGAGAGAGAGAGAGAGCGCCGTGTATTACTGCTCCATGAACTGTTGATTTATACGTATTGTTACTATTCTCGATGTGTCTGGATACTGTGTGTTTGTTTGTGTTTCTGGTAGCCTTGTATGGAATTGTTGCTGAATAAAGGTTGTTAAAAATTCTTTAACTTGAACTTGAAGATCTTTTACTGTGAGTGGACTGTATTAATTCTAACTATGAGTAATTCAAACACTGGAAGCAGGGTGATTCACTTTATTCACAAGTAAGACAAGAGTTGGAACAGCGAGACAAGTCACGGATTCGTACGAGCGTACTTGGCGAAGTTTTTTGGTAGTATGATTTTCAAGTTTCCTCGCTCGTATATATATCGGAGGTGTTGACCCGACAGCGCCTCTGGTAGGTCAGACCCCCTAGATCGCTCAATTAATTAGCGTGATTTCGGCAGTGCCCATTTCTTTGTATGACGTTGGCGCCTTTGTTCTCATAGGCTGCCGTGTCATTATCCATTCACCTTGATCTGTCGAGGGCAGCTGACCACTGTATAGCATAGGCGCTGACCCTTCGACCGATTAACTGTGGTTTTATTATTTACCGTTTGAAAAAAACATCGGGATCAAGTTTCATCAGGTCAGCGTTGTTTTTGTGAATATGTTGTTTTTGTTCGCGGGAATTCATATTCTGATTTGAAGGTATTGAGAATTAAGAACAACAAGTAGAACGGATTTTAAAATCTGGCACAAATACGTAAAGCAACTCATCTGAAAATCTCAGTTAACATACAAGCTTACTGAAATATAGTCCACTAATGTTGAGCATTTGCAGTTGGCTTGTATTTACATTACAGCCAGATAGAAGATTTGCTAAATTGGTTTGAATTATAAATAAAAACATTACATTATTGTTAATGTTTCATGCATGTATGCACATTTCTGACTATGCTTCTATTTAAAAATAAAAACTGTACATAAAAAAGTATTTCCTGTATTTTTTGTAATCCTGAAAAGTAATGAAAATTATTTAAAGCAATTTTGTTTTACTGAATAAAGAAAGAAAAGCGGTGAAAAACATTACTAATATGATCATCGCTTCAATACCGTATGACGGCTTTAAACCTAATGATCACTAATATTTTTGTAATAGAAGGTGAATCACACGGGTCTAGTTTGTGCTTTGGCCGTTGTGATGCCATTGTGAGAATGTTATTGGTGAATTGTTTTCTTAGTAAGAATCCTTGCTTCTTAATTGTATGCATGTGGCTATTACTTTGTTGTATTTTCCTGTTTTTAGTTTGTGAATGAACTTGTTCATTGTTATAATAGGGCAGAATGCCAAAATAACAGTGACGCTACAACTGGCAAGGGCGGATGGAATTTGTTTTCTCGACACTGCTATCTGTAATAAATGAAACATTATTCCACACAGTAGAATGATTTGAAGACATCGAAGTCTATCTTCAAGTGATGCACATTTTGTCATGAACGGTTCTTGTTCGTCTGTTGTCCATCTCTACGCCGACTGTGAAGTACAAAGTGATATGAGTACGCTTTTTGGTTTATACAGTCGGCGTTCAATATTTGCGGAATTGTGATGAGGTGACTGATATTATTGCAACAAGCAGTGTAAATGAAAACTCTCGTTCTTTATCCAGCGTACCAGTATCGATGACCATTAACGAATGGCCTCGTTCGGAACAACGGCGAACGGCGTAGATTGAAAAGCTGAAATTTAACGTTAACGACTTTATCCAACTGGGAGGCTAAGTAACGGCTACTAACAAAAAGATTAAAAAGATAAATCAAAATTAAGGCGAGCAAAATGGGGCGCTGCGATCGCACGGTTCACGGCAACCGTGGTCGCGCGATCTCCAATCGATTGTAAGCTTGGCAACTGGTGCCGACGCATCTGGACTCGCAGACCGTGCGCTCAACACAGCGTTAGAATAACGCGAAATTTGAGCAAATACCTAATGTATGATGCTATGATCGCATACAATGGCGTATGCCTGCATATTATTCATATACTTTTATTTTGATAAGCAGTAGTTTTGGTTTTCAACTGAGCTTTGGTCAAGTCTGGACTCCGCTTTGTCCTGCAAACGAGACAGTACTTTAGTGCCTTGGGCCTTGAATTTAAAATGCTGCTAATCTTTGACAACGCGACTTGCTATTCAGAAAACCTGCAGTTGGAGAGTGAAGATGTGTACGTTGCTTTCCTTTCTTCAAACACATCCTCCCTCATCTAATTTCTGGACCAGGGAGTGATTCGAACTTTTAAGGCGTATTTATACTAGAAGGTCTATGGCTAGTCTTTTTGCTGCGATGAATGAGGACAGCCGTCTGGAAGTAGTAAACTACTGAAAAAAATTCAACATTGCAGATTTATGGTACCTTATTAACCATTTACATGACAATGTTTCCTTTTGGTAACATGATATTTATTTGGAACTTTTGGGAAAAGGTAAACACCCAATTTTTTTTGCAGATTACAGATAGTTAAGATTTATTTCGCAGTGCCATAGAGCTAATTTATGCCCACGCTTTCCCGAGATGACGGAAGCTAAAGCATGCTAATTTTTGAACTTTTTAACTTATCTCATTCTCCTTGAGATTGATTTTAAAAATAGCGCCAGCTCCTTATAATGAAAATCGAATATAGAGGAAATTGCGTATCGATTAAACTGTATTTCAATATTTTAGACAGCCGATGGAATGATGGTAAAGTTTGTTGTTTCTAGATGGGAACATTGATATCTTCGAAGACTAAAATCACATTTTGCACAAAATCATCTTTGAATACAAGTTTAGGTCGAGGGTGTTTTTCTGGGGCACGGCGGACGCGAATATTGAGATTTGCATCCTTCTTACAACAACTGTCACGCTCCTTTGTTTTATCTTCCTCATCATTGGGCTGTTGTTGGAGACAGCTGTAGCCAAGTTTTAGTCAACGCTGGAAAAATAATGCATAGTCTGCCCATAGCTGACGGTTCAGTTGTCTGGGTTAGCATATAACATATAACACTGAATGGATTCCTCAGTCCTCTATCGGGCTGTTTTATAAGGTAATGCCTAAAGAAGAAAAGAAACATTTTGCCGAAATGACTAAACGCTATGTTTTCTAGAAGGGATTGACTCTATACGTTGAAGAATAGGATGTCGAACAGTTTTTCGGGCTTCCTTATTTTGAGTGGATATCACAGCGTGCCGTCAGAGAACATGTTTTGGAGTACAACCAGAGAGAGCTGGCAGTAGCTATTATCAGTCGAAATCTATTTCGTCAGTTGAAAAAGTACTTCCACGTTGTATACAATATGACGCTTCAAGAAGGCGACTGCTTGCAAAGATATTGTCCATGTATGAAAATATGGGCAAATGTCTACGCCAATTCGGTATCTTTTGTGAAGCGTTTTCTATTGATGAGAGTATGGTGCCATACTATGGGAATCACGGCTGCAAAACGTTCATAAGAGGAAAGCCCATTCGATTTTATTTCAAAGTGTGGACGATGGCATCTTTCAGTTGTTATCCGTACGTCATGAAAATATACGCTGGTAAGGAAACAGACAGGAATAAAGAACCGCTTGGTCTTCACGTGGTAAAAAATGGTTTCTCATTTGAATGATCCAAAGAAGCATCATGTCTATTTTGACAACTTTTTTACTTTGCATTATATTATGAAAGAACTGACGCAGAGAGGAATAAATGCTACGCGCACAATTCGAAATGCCACAATACGCAATTGTTCCCCTTATGCGACTTAAAGTGGTAACTAAAAAGTACAGAAGATACTCCGACTATAAATGTGATGGTGATGTATATGTCTGCCGATGGAACGACAGCGCTGCAGTGACTGTAACATCCAATTACAGCAGAACTCGGTTATAACGATGTCTCAGGTACTGCGATAGAAATTTTATCTTTGGTTGGTTCGGCTATGTCGTACACATCAAAAACATTTTTTATAGCGATCTTAAAATTCGATTATAACGATGGAAAACAGTAACAATTGTGAGTGTTTGCAGTCTGCAGTAGTAGTAAATGACGGCACACAAGCTGGCGCAGAGCAGTTGCACGTTGTGCTTATGCTACATTACTCCGTCTTGCATTACATCGCAAGCGCACTCATGTCGAAGAGAATAGCATTGTCTGTGAAAGACAAGGTTGCTGTCATCAGTGCATTGAACGATGGTAAGAAAAATGCTTTAGTTTGTGAGCAGTTTGGATTATCACAGTCGACTGTTTCCACCATTTGGAAAAATCGAAATTCGAACCATTTGGAGCGCTCTACTAGATGCACATGAAAATGCTGTCACATCTGCGAAGAAGTTTTGCTTGTGTGAGAAACCGACATTGATGAAGCACTGCTGCAATGGTTTTGAGGGCAAATTCAAATTGCAACCCCAATCAGTGGACCAATTTTAAAAATTAAAGCTGAGCAATTTGCTACAGTGCTTGGTTATACTGATTTTACGTGCACCACTGGATGGCTTGACCGTTTTAAAGCTAGCTATAGCATTTGCAGTGGACGACTGTGTGACGAAGCAAGGTCTTCAAACACTAAAAGCGTTGACGCTTGGTTAAATTCAGTGTGGCCTGCATTAAGGCAACAATACAAAGATGAAGACATTTTCAACAGAGATGAAACAGCAGTGTTTTATCGATTAGGCCCGAAGTAGACATCAATGTTCAAAGGTGAAAAATGCATTGGTGGCAAGCATTTCACAAGTCGAGTAATAGGTTTCTTTGAGCTAATTATGACTGGTACGGAAAAGAGAAAACTGCTCGTCATAGGAAACTCAAAGAAGCCACGTTGCTTCAAAAGTGCAAAGCAACTGCCAGTTACATACGCAGAAAATGGAAAGGCATGGATGACCGCCACCGTTTTAAGAGCTGAACTATCTCAGTGGAATTAAGTAATGGAAAAGAAGAATAGAAAAATATTAGTGCTAGTGGACAACTGCGCACAGCACACTACGACTCCATTGAGCAACATATCCGTACACTTTTTCCCACCCAATGCCACATCAATGACCTCGGTATCATTCGCAGTTTTAAATCTAATTACAGGCGTAACCTCGTTTTATTTATCCTTCACTGTGCTTCTAATGATTTTGGAACAGTATCTCTTATTCAAGCCATAAGCCTGCTGTATGATGCATGGGAAAGTGTCACGTCGGAATGCATGAAAAATTGCTTCAAGAAAGCGACGTTGACAAATGATATTTATTGCAACGATGAAAATGATTTACCGCTGCGATGTGGCTCAGGAGGGAAAGCATTTCTCAATTTGATGCAGTTTCTGAACTTGACGACTATGTAGATCAGTGATTCTCAAAGTGGGCAATATCGCCCCCTTGGAGCAGTGGAAGGCTGGAAAGGGGCGCTGGAAAATAAAGGAGCACATGGGGGGGGAGGCACTTGAGCACAGTATGTTTTGTGTTTACATTGACATTGGTTCAGTAGTTGTTTTGAGAATATTGATTAATGTTATGTGATATGCCTCTCTGCAATCTGTCCTCTTAGTCTTCTTTGCTCATATTTATATTTGCGGTGGTGAACTGACTGCGGGTCTGGATCACCGTGGAGCGATTATGTAAGTGGAGTTAATTTGGCAGTTGTTTGTCCATGTGGCTGTGTCGGTGGCTTTTATCTGAGTAGCTGGATGAATCAGCTCTGCCAGGGAACGAAGCCTTGCTATTAGCTTACGTTCGATTTATAAAAGAAGAAAAATTAAACGAAGAGTTACTATTTGCCAGGCCATTGGAAACAGACACGACAGGACGGTCGATATTTCTCGCCGTTGAAGAATGTTTTAAAGAAAAAGAGATTCCTCTTACGAATTTGCTAACGGCTGCAACAGATGGCGCTCCAGTAATGGTAGGTTGCCACCGTGGATTCATTGCGTACCTGAAAAAATCAGTGCCGGATGTACTGGCAGTGCATTGCGTGATTCACCGACAACATCTAGTTGCAAGACACCTTACTCAACGTTTGCATCGCTCTTTGGGAGACGTCATTACAGCGGTAAACAGAATCAGAAACATTTCTTTAAATGACCGATTATTCAGCCAGTTGTGCGAGCAAAATGACAAGGTATTTAATCGCCTGCTGATGCACACAGATGTCCGGTGGTTGTCGAAAGGTGCTTGTTTAAGTCGCTTTTATGATCTTCTTGAAACGATTTTGAAATTCTTTGAAAACAAAGCGCTGTTACTGAGAGACAGCTTGAACAAGTTCTAAAAGTGAAATAAAATATGGCTAATTTATTTTTCAAGTTTAATGAAGTTAATCTGCAACTGCATGGAAGCGAACTTAACCTAATCAAGACAAGGTCTGTGATATCATCATTTGCATTGAAGCTGGCTTTTTTCAAACGCAACTTTGGGCGTAGAGAATTTTACCAATTTCCAAGCGTTGCTGCATTCAGGGAAAATGGAAAAGTGCACGATGATGATTTGGGTCCCATGTTCTGATTTTGATATGCAATGTGAAATAATTGAAGCGATTGCTTTGAATTGACCACTTAACAAATAACAGTGTCCGTGAGCGCTGTATGTACCAATTCTGTTACTGTTTTTAGAGGAGATAATTCTCAGTACCGAATGATAGTATTGTATTTGCCAAGCGCATGTGTTTTTGTGTGCACTACGTTATCAAGGGCCGTTGTTTCTGCTGTGGTGTGGTGACGACAATATAGAAGAAATATCGATGAATTATAAATTTAATAGCTAGCTTTCATTGTATTTGTATATCTTTTATTTTATTTTATTTTATTTTCATATTTGTACTTTTGTTATTTGAGAATAAATTTTGTTTGGCGTTATAATTGTGCTGAAATTGCGGAACGTCTGAATAATCACAGTGCCCATGTGGATTGAAGTAAAAGGTCTAGATGTGTTACAAAAGTTTTGTAATTTGCTTCCTCTTGAAAGAGCGTGTAGAATATTTGAAAATACACATGAGCTGTGAAATAGACTTGGAATATTTATTAGATAAAAATATTTTATGCTGAATGCTGAGTATGGTGAATTCTCTACCAAGTTGAATTGCTTTTTGTAATTTTAATATTAGCAATATTATAACTTTCAACATTTAACATGAATAATGCATATGTAATAACTGAATAGAATGAAGTTCAATATTTTTAGGACGTTACGTTTAGAATTTCTGATTTTGATGCAATTATGCTTTTAACATCTTTCATTGGCTTTTTAACAACTGTTGGTAACTCTGTCCAACATAGGTCAAATTTGCATACTCCACAGTATGGACATATGCCTGTTCCAAAGCATGAAAAACCAGTTGGAACTGCCGGTTTGCATTTGTAATTCACACATATTGTCTGTCCTTTGCAATCAGTATGTTTGATGCATTCTTTCGGAGGTTCTGAAAACATGAAGATATGCAAAATTCTGCTTGTAATTTTTTGAAATTAATTTAATGACGCATCTTTTTCTCGTCGATTATTTTTTATATTAGCATATCATACCTTAATTTGAAATGAAGAATATTGAAATTTATGAAGTGTAAAGTGGAATTACCTGATGGTATCATGCATATTCCATAACGACAAGCCTGCCCCTTTGACAAAAGGCAGTCATTGTCTTTTGAACAAAATCCTCCTGCTGGTTCTGAGGGTAAGCAGCTACCTTCTACACACATCTGTTGACCAGTGCAATCGATATGCATGCGACATTCTGTAAATGAGACGTTATTTTAAGTTTTCATTTCTCAAATAAAAGATTTTATTAGAACTGATTAATTAAGAAGAAAAGAACCAACAAATTGAATTTATGATTTTTATCCATTTTTTAAGATTAGTTAATCAATAACTTACTCTCCTTGTGTAGTTGAATACAGAAAGCAGAAACAGAAAGAACCAGAAGAAGGTGAAGTTTAAAGTACATATTTCACGATTTTGTATTTGAAACTTTTCCGCTCTGCATTTTTAAGAGTGTTCTTTAAATTTTAGTGCAATCAGTTTATTTACTTTTGGTTTTAAATTTATCAGATTTATAATTAAGTTTTAAACGTATGACTTAAATGACTTTGGCATATCAACACCTTTGTCATTTTATTTTGATTTACAACCAAGTTGTATGCTGAAAATTGCAAGACGCATTGTAAGATAAGCACTTGGACTTCACATTTATATGTAATCTGTGCTAGTGTGATAGCGGAAATTTTTTGTAATAGTGAAAAAATGTTTACTTCCAGTTAAACATATTTAACCTTCCGATGACTAAAGCCGGGTCAATTTTGACCCGGGTTGCAGTTTTTCCTTGATTTCTTTTTCGAACGCTGTCCAGCGGTTCTGATTTTTTCAGTAGCTTCATCTTTACGTCTTTTCTACCTAATGTAGCAAAATGAAGTATTTTTTTTGTCGTCTTCCTGCATAAATTTGATCACAATTTTGTGATTTGCTGAATTTGTGATAGGTGATTGGCTGTAAGTTGGTTCGTTGCTAATTGGCTGATGACTTATTCCGTTTTATTAGTTACTCAGTTTTGATCAGTAATTGGGCGAGTGAGTGGCACTATTTGATTAGTTACTCAACTTTGATCATTGATTGGATGATTATTTTTCATCAAAGTTTTCCCAAATATAGGGTGCATTACAACTTAATTGCCTTGTATGGACATAAATAATCCCATTTCCCATTTTTTGGACTTGAAAAATGATGTTTTCAAAAAGCTTTGCGTTTTATTGTTGAAATGAGTTGCATTAGTTCACACATTGACATTTTTCAGCCTTTATTGATTCCTTCTATAGTATATGCTTATTATAATAATTTAATTTTGACGTTAGACTGCTCTAAGACGCTGGTTGCATCTCGTTTTTTTTAATTACCTAAGAAAGAAGACAGCGCATAACTCAGAAAGTTTGAAAATGCATGTCTGAAAAATTGCATTTCATGTCTAACAAGACCATGTTAAAATAATACATCTACCCAAAGATACAGTTTACTTTTGAAACTTGTAATTCGAATATACACCATATTTTGATTAATGCCATTTTTGCGCAATGGAAATTCAACGCCTTATGTAGATTCTGACAGAAAGAAATTAATCACACTAAGCAGCTTTACTGCTTGGTCCTGAAATTCTTCTAATGAGTAGCTAAAGGTGATATAAATGCAAAGGGAAAAACAACAAGTGATAAATTGTCCACAGCTGCGGTTTTCAGCTAAAAGTAGGACAGGCAACTGCTAATCTGCTAGCATCGAAATACTTTTCTGAATTTGCTGGCCTTTTCCTTCTGAAAATTTGTTTTTCGATATCTAAAGTAAACCGACTACTGGGTTTACTAAACATTCAAGTTGCAATTCTTGTATTACGATGATAATCAAATGTTCAACATTCCAGATCAAAAAATATCTGTTGCATTTCGAAATCATTTCAGTAAACCAAACAGAACGCAAAGAAAATTGTCCATTATCATGCTCTAGCACCGCATATGCTCTGCCAAAGTATGATCATTGCTAATTATCCTCACCGGCAGGCATGAAGCATATATTTGATTTTCATTTGGGTAACTTTCATTGCCATTGTTCAGAATGAACAATAACTGCGCAATATCAAAGGGTTCACTACATGGGTCAAACAGTGAGTTGTTCATTTGAAAAAGCGTCTGCCTGCAACATTGTAAAAATTCCAGACCACCAATGTCATTGCTTGAATTTATCCCTTGTCCATTTCTGTGGTATCATAGCGCTCAGAAATACTGAAATGCCAGCTTCTGTAGGGTAGCGTGAAATGTTAAGAAGCATGTGATGCAGTATGCTCTGACTTCACATTTTATATGGATGATCTGTGAAAATTTTCTCAGATGTAGCGTAGCTGCTGCACAGAGTGGACTGAAAATGCTTTTGCCCAGCTTAGGCGAAATTTAACTGCAGGGCATGTGTTGGTCCAATGAAATTTCAGAAAATCCTTCCTGCTGAATGTTGACTTGACTCATAATAATTACTTCACAAATTTCTTCAATGTCGAGCTAAAACTAGGACAAGCAACTGCGCCAATTTGTTAGCATCGAAATAATTTTCTGATTTTGCTGGCCTTTTCTACATAAAAATTTGTTTTTCAATACTTTGTGAACAAGGCTAGCTTTGTTGCCATCATAAAAAGCCATTACGTGTCAAATTATGAATAGAATGAATGACTCAGACAAACACGTTTATTTGACATCTCTTTGTGCAGTTTTCTGTTCTTTTGGCTGTTCATTTGTTGCTTCTATATGCTTTGCAGAATGATGCAATTGGATAATAAACATATTTTATTTGTAAAGAACAAGACCGTCAATTCCATTTTTTCCTTATTCTATTTCTCAGTGTTCATTGCTAGCTTGTGCTACTTTCTGGGATGTAGATTTCAGATGTCTTTTCGAATGATGGAATAACATAATGATGAATTTCAGTTAGCTTTTCACAAAACGAACAAAAGCTAATACACAAAAGGAGATTCTACACGATCAAGCATATAAATCATAATGATAAATATTGGTTGTAAACAAGGATAAAAAGAATGCTTTGACGTAGCACATTACTATTGTAATATCACAGAAAATCCATTTTTTCAATTACAGATTTGTCGCCTGACATAACGCAACTGCCCTAAATTTAGAAATTGATCTTTTGTAAATGTTTTTGTTATTATTGTACTGCCCATCTTTGCGCACTGTACTTATTGTAATATAGTTTAGATTTGTAAGTTCATGTAAAATGAAAGACTACATTATACATCTGCCTAGTTCTGAAGCGGTTATAGCAAACAGCTCAGTTTCTGTACAAATACCTTGTTGATCACCATAGACTTGAGGAAATAAAATTGCAAAAGCAAAATTGATGTAATAGGATAACTTTCTTTAATCAGTGAACTGTAAAACGCAAAAGCTTTTTGAAAGCATCATTTTTCAAGTCCAAACTCTACTCGTGATATTTGTTGTGGCAAAATCAAATGTTAAAATGACATTCATTGTTTGAATGAAGCGTAGATGCAGATTTTGTAATTGAAGCAGATAAGTAGCGTCTATCAGACATTTGCACAACTTTTTTTATCACTGCATCCACAATCCTTAAAATATTAAACACTAGTTGAAAATCAATTCCGTATCTTTGGAGTCTTCGTAATGAGTCTGATTCTAGCAGCAAGTCAACGCATACTGCAGACTTTGTGAACAGTATTCCATACATATTCTGACACGCAACTGCTGAGATGTGCCGCGCTCGCTCTCAAACAGTATTCCACAAAACGCAATCGATGGAACAAGCTTTATTCAATCAAAATTAACAAGCTAACAAACAAACAAACAAACAAAAACATCGCATCGCAGCCAACGCACTCAATGCGCATCAATCAAAATTTATATCGCTCGCATTTCTTGGCTGTTTGTACACCGCGTCCCTTGCTAAGCAGAAAGTCTTTCCTAAATTTCGTTTTCTTGAATTCATCAGGAACTGTTGAGAGAGTTTTCATCTACATTGGCGAAGGGTTTCGCCAGGGTTAAGAAAATTCTTTGCTTCACACGATTAAACATCTGTAACTGGCCTAATGTAGATGAATCAGTGAAGGCTTCTTGATCATAGATTTTGGAGATCCATACAGATTCTGGAACTCATCGATTTTTGAAAACGTCTATTCCATTTTGCATACTCGGTGCGGATTTACCGAGCAACTTTCCACGTGATGTTTCTATAATCAACCATGGCTGTCATCTCCAAAAACGGTTGCTAGCAGTTCTACGAGTTTTATGTATATGGTGTGTTCCTGCTTGTCGGAGACTGTTCGCGCTTGCCGAATTAAAGTTAGGTAAAGGCGATCGCCCCTTGATCATACGTCGTCATAATCGGCCTGGTTACTTTTGCTTTTTCTCCATTTTGTACGCCAATTGCAGATACACCTAACAATAAGGTATATGCTCTTTTAGAGAGATCACTGAAATGATATCAAGGTTGGTCCAAATCATAACGTTACAACCTTTTTGGTCCTACATCAAAATAAACCAATCATTAATAACAAGGAAAATATGAGCTACGTTCTACGCATACTTTTGAACACTTCAGCGTTTTAGCACCAGTACAATTAAATTTCTACGTCCTGTTATACAGACATAGAAGTCACCAAAACGGCAATTTTAACAACACGCAATTCACAATGTTGAGCAACACAACACAAAAACAACATCAGCACAAAGTGAAAACCTTTTCTTTTCACTAGTTTAAATACTGAAATTGCAACTTTTATCTTTCATTCTCATCTCTTGATTGGTTGAACAGCATCGGTGATGGCGCCATCTGTGAATAAATTAAAACTGTTAGCAACACATTATCGATTATTTGAACAAATTCTGAATTTTGCTGACATTTCACCCGGAAGTGTTGCTAAAATTTATTTGCGTTAAGCAATTTTGAAAAGCTGCTACTGCGCCACTGCTGTATGGTTTGCTAATCGCTAATGCGGAAGTTGCGATGTGCCAGTGAATGCGCTTAGCTTGTCACTTCCGCGTGTTATAAAACTTGTTCTTTTAGAATCTAAATTGTTAAACTGCTCTTATACTCTGTGTAGTAAAACAGACATAAGAATTATATACGCTGGTTTCCTTTATACAATCGTTGCCTCAGCGTAAGAAATAATATCGTTTATTCAGCCAGAAATATATACTAGTAATAATTCACGGAAATCAACTAATAACTAATTACCAGTAACAGATGAAAAAGTGCCAGAAGAATTCTCTCATCAGATATATTACAGAAATTATTTATTCAAGAAAATTGAAGTGAAATGATTATTTTGATATCATTTTAAGAATAAGCTGGTAACCAATTCGAACAAGCAAAATATTCCATTAGAAACAGTGGGAGCAGGATGACATTTGTAATGTGAAACGATGGTTTTATGCCAAAGAAAATAAGTGTATTTCAAAAATTAAAAATTTTTCTAAAATTCTTATTTGAAAACATCTATATAATCTTTATAAGTGTATTTGTAAAATTTTTTTATAATTTTTAAAATGTTAAGTACTGATTACAAGACGTTTTACAACAACACGGAAATTTCTCATTAACTTTTTAGTTTCAATAATGAATATGGAAAAGCTTCTTCTGACGTCAGTGATAATTTACTCTGGTTCAATTGAATTGGTTATGCGGAAAAAGCTTTCGCTTTCTCAGAGCTTAAATATACTGAAGTACATTACTTTATTAAATTATCATTAAACTCTACATAAGTTTTGATGCGACTCAAAGTAATATGTTAATCTACCATTTATTATCCTGAAACCAATATTATTTAAAAGAAGACATATTTTGTTGGGAATTTTTCTTTTAAGCAGCTAAATCACAACTGTTGCATTCGATCTCAAAGCTTCGATCTTCTCTGTCATCGAATAGTTCAGAAAGTGACATATTCAAGGCTGCGTTGATTTATCATGCGCAATTGTTAAGCGAATGGTGATTTTAGTACAAAGTGAAAATGAACAACTGCCAATTTGCCCAAAGCTGCAGATGTTCGACTAAAACTAGGAGCTAAATTCTAATCTGATGTTAATAACTGTTTAATCTTACACTGGGAAAACTTTTCTTGTTTTAAATATTACGATATTTACTTTCAATCAGATAACTGCAGATTGCAGATTGGTTTTTTTCGATAAAGCGGTATCTTGGCAGAAACATATGAAATGAACTTAGTAGGCGACCTCAGATAGATCCTTGAAATACAAATGATATGAATAAATTTGTATTTTTTTCTTTTTTGAAATTTACGTTTTTATTTTTTTAAATAAAAAAATATTATTACTAAGGAACAAAAATGTCATTTTCATAAAAAGAAACATTTACTGAATTGCGCAAAATGAAACTTCAATGAATTCATCAAACCAATGTTGCAAGAAGCAAAAGCGTTGTGAATTTTATGAAAGGAATTTTCTCTGCTGATGTTACTTTCGTATAAATGTGTACATCCAATTTGTATAATATTTTGAACTTCTTATACGCATACCAACAACATGTAACAAAAAGCACAAATAATTATCATCACAGCAACTTTTATGTTACTTTTCTTTTCCATGTTTGCAAACAAAGCTTTTCTGAGACAAGCTTTCCATGTGCTAGCAGTTGTTGAATTTTTATTTAATTGTTAGTAAAATGTTTATCACAACTTGGTTTTATGTTATTAACGAAGAATAATGATTATAAAAATTTTAAACTAAGTATATTTGAAGCTTCGCGTTTAACTTCTTCACATTTGCTCAGTTTGTACGTGTACTTTCAAGTATAAAATAAAGAAAGATGACTGTTTTACGTTCTAGGGTAAAGCGTAGACAAAGGTCCAACCAGTATGAAGGCATACTGGTCTTTAAGAAATGCTTTTAAAATTCTTTGTAGTTTCACATTTTATTGATTACTAAAGATTATCCTATAATGCGTATAGCATCTCCCTGTGTATATTAGTTATTATAGGCCCTGTTGCGTGGATGCAAATTGAATTTCATTATTAAAAAGGAAAGTCAGACAGGAAAAAAAGGAACGCAAAGCCAACACTGAAACAGAAACATGAGAAAATAAAATTCACGGTCTTGAATTCCGATTTTAATTACCCTTTTGCAACACTTCATTTTGATTTTTCGTCACACACAAATGGCTCACCAATGCTAACATCAAAGAATGCGATGTACACTGTCTCGTGAAATGAAGAAGCTTTAATATCTTTTCTGCTTTGTGGCAAATGGCTTTCCTTCTTGATCTTCTCTTGTTGTATCATCGTGATGCATCGTCGACATCAGCAACACGCACTTGTTGCGTTTCAAAATGTAGCTAACCATTGTGAACTGTGATCAAAACAAAATAATGTCGTGTCCACTTGTCGACCCTTGGCTTGTATTATTTCTGATGGTATTTCTTTTCAGTTCTTTCTCAATGTTCTCACAATCGTTGTTTTGTTGGCCAATAAATCTTCAGCTAATGGGATACTGGTGAAAAAATTATCCATCGTATCCACCGCACCAGGGTCTTGCTAACCGTTTCACCCGATCAGCTGCATCCATTGGCACTTCCTGGCTTGCCTGTCTGCCGACGTTGATTTCTACTGCCAGAGGATACGACGTTATTGCATCGCAGCACCAAAATATTTTTATACCACATTTGCCAGCTTTGCATGGTATGTATTGACGAAATCTACTTCGTTCGCTCGTTGATACAAACTGCTCATCAACAGTCAAAAATGCTGACGGCTTGTAGAGATTTTTCAAATTTGTTTGAAACATTGTCCAAAAATCTCGAAAAGCAGCCAATTTGTCAGATTTTAACCGCGCAGCTCTCGTACCAGAGTCAACAAATCGGCAAAATCGAAGCAAATTTTTAAACCTGGTTTCTGACATTACGGAACGAAAAATTGGTTTTCCGTTATTCAGTAACCAAAGTTCATATACTGATTCGTCGGATGATTTGTACACGCCCACAATGATTAACAAACCAATGAAAACATACATTTTTTCTTCATCGGCTGGCTTTCACGATCTCAAATCTGCACTGGAAATGCTTCAAAATATTCTTTATGGGTTATTGGATAAATGACCGCTTCGATCATCTGGATGTTTTTCATTCCACTCCTGATGAACTTATTCCGCTTTCTTATTTGTCTTTTTGCACAATAAGGATCACCATTTCAAGAGTGATCAGCGATTTGAAAACGTCTGCAGGGCATTAAATATCAGATACAGTTCCAAACACGGCAGACATTTCACGAACTAAATTATAAGCAAGTGTCTGCGTTGCAGAAGGTACTGTGGTGGTGCAAGCACGACCAGATTTGCATGTAAACTGCTTACTGTCAACAGCAGCTACCCGCGTAAGTTTTGTATCTAAACAGATGATTCATCTGAGGTAGATGTAGAAGAAGCAATCAAATGTTCTTCTTGGTTCAGATAATCTGATGCATTTTCATCAAAATCATCAGAGGAACTGCTCTCTGATTTTGTTAGATCATCGAAAATCATAGAGAATAATCTTGAAAAGAAAACAATGAAAAATGAAACGAAGTAAGAGCTTATATATGCAAAAGAACTTAAGAATGCGTAAACAGGAAGTTCAAGAAGAAACAAATGCAACATAAAAGACACAAATGTCAAGCACATGTGTAAATGGCAAACGCATAAAAAGTTGCTCAGTTCCCATGGAAAACTAGATGAATCATTTTTCAAATGCTGTTATTGTTGAAACAAAATTTTGGAAACACTTACCAAAAAAAAATGCAGAATTTCTATTTTCGCTTCAACACTTTTCTATATGTCAACGTTAGAACCATAAAAATGCTTCAGAAAGAGGTTCTCGTTTGGGAGCCAAAAGAATGACTAGAGACCCCATTTTAGTATCACAATGTGCAGAACAACGTTCTGCATTGAAATCTATCATTTGTTTTAGTAATTTTACAAATATTAGTCTAAATATTGAAAAAAAAACTAAAAATTAACAATTTTTAAATGTCAATTTTTTCGTCACGAAAAGGCTTTTAAAAGTATTGAAGTTAAAGCGTCTTTAATGCAGATATATACAGCACACTTAGTGCAATATGTTCATTCATGTTGCGGAAAGAAGCTGAGCAGCCATCTACAAGCGCCAGCACTGATACGGTTAGAAGTGATAAAAAAGAGCCCGATGTCAACTGTGTGTTTCACGTGACAACAAGACAAGCGTACGTTGTCAAAAATGCCAGAAATACATTTGCAAACATTATATACACTCATATAGTCATTTATGTGCAGAAGAAATTTAAGTGTCACAATGTACATCAACCATATTCTGTCCTATCAGAAAAAAATAAACTTTAAGTATTAGAATATTTATTAGCATATTGTAAAAATAAAATGCATGAATACCCAGTCGCAGTACGACCGTGAAATAAACTGTGCATCACCTATGGGTCAATTTAACCCTTAAGACAAAAGTAGGGAAGTAAATTTGAAAACCATATTAAGGTTAATTGTTTATTTTCACATATATTTTAAAACTAATTGTTTCAGTTATTAAAACAATCTTTTGAACAAAAATATAATAAAACATCTTTGTAATATTTAAATATTAAAAAAAATTATATATTGATAAGCGTTTCTGAATAATTAAATAATTAGAAGTAAAAATTTTTTATGCATAAAGAAAAATATTCATCTTTTTCTTAGCTTGAACTTCCAATATTGCAGCTAAAAAGTGTTCGTGCGTAATTTGAACTTTGTTTTCACGTAGAGCAACCATTCCCTAAAATAATTTTAAATAAACGCATAATCATGTATGAAAAGTTATAAATCATGAACAGATGCTACCGCTTCTGTTACGACAGCTTTGCACTGCGCGCCATTGAAGTCGTCAGTACAACGGGCAAGCTCTTCAAAGTTGACTTTAGGGCTAAAAGCAAATAAAACTGAACTGGAAGCAAATATGTTAATTTTGAATTAAATAATAAACAAAATCGCTGCAATTTACGAAACATTCATTTTCTGAGCGTAGATTTGCATTATTTGTACTCTAGCTTTCTCATTGGGCAATGGAAGTTCAACTTTACGATCAAAACGACCGCTTCTGGTCAGTGCTGGATCTAAAACATCCGGTCGATTTGTTGCAGCAATGACTCGAATATTTTCGTTAACTTTAAAGCCGTCCATTTGTGTCAACAATTCCAACATGGTGCGATGAACTTCGTGATCACTTCCACGGTCAGGATTGTGACGTTTTGATCCTGCAATTAAAACAATAATCAGTGCAATTTGATATTGTTAAATATCTATACAAGCATAAACCTATGGAATCTATTTCGTCGATGAACAGAACCGTTGGTGCTTTCTCTTTAGCTAGTCTGAAAGCTTCTCGAACCATCTTTGCTCCTTCTCCAACGTAGCGTTGCAGCAGCGCCGTACCAGACAGTTTCAAAAACGTGCATTTAGCATTCGATGCTAGAGCTCTTGCTAACATCGTTTTTCCAGTACCAGGCGGTCCGTACATCAGAACTCCTTTTGGTGGCTGCACTCGAAACGCTTCAAAGTATTCTTTATGCGTTATTGGATAAATAACCGCTTCGATCATCTCCTGAATTTGATTATCCAAACCTCCAATGTCACAGAACTGTTGATTTGGTTGATTTATTAATTCCATTCCCTTAAAATTTGATATTGCATATGCAGAGTTATTGTTAATGAATTATAATACTTTAATACGAGGATCATATTCAGAAGGCAATAATTCTACAAGTTTTAATCCATCTCTGGACATAGCAACCAAATCTCCAACTTTTAAAACACCTGGCTTTATCAAGCCAGAATTTGGCAGGATGTATGTAAGGCGAGAGAATGCTTTGACCACGATTAGTTCATCATGGTTCTGCTTACCAGCTGCATCAACCTTGTCAGTATTTGTTATGTTCTTTGCACCAACAACTTCATTCACCTTCAATATTTCAGAGACGGTGCAAACAATGAACGGTAAGCGCTTGTATCTCTGAAGTTCACTTTGTATCATCTATGACGTTATTAACAAAATAAGAAATGAATATGTCACAATCACTGTTAATCAATAAAAGTACTGTTGCTACCTTTATTGCTTGCTGATGTTCATGAAATTCTTTCTCTAATGCATGAACCTCTTTTTTCAATAAAAGTTTTTTTCTTTCTGTTCTCTTAATTTCTTTTAGCAGCTCCAATCTGTCCATATTCATGATTCGTTTTTTTTTACTTTTTAAATAGTCTGACAGAGGTATCCGATCCATTTCAGACCAAAAGTTTGCAATGGTTCAAATGTGCCCCTGCTAAAACAAAAAGTAACATAAGAAAAGGTAAAACCATCAAAAATAGTCAAAAAGTAAATATAAAAGTAAAGCAATGGTCACTTACAGCTTGCTCGCTCTGCACTGAAACTTTATATCTGGAACGAAAAGCAGCAATCAGTGATATGCTTTAAAGTTGGTTTAAAATATATTGCATCTGCCCTTTGTTTAAAGCTTTAAAATTTAAAGTAGCATTTAATCAAACAATTTTTGAATAACACAGCTTTTCGAATTGTGATTGGTATATTTGAAACGCCACAATCCAGAAATCAGCTGTCCCCAACTTATATATTTTAATTTGATCTAAATCGAGAACAAATTTTTCGGCGTTTTCTTACTGATCGTAGAAAGCGTTATCTCATTGGACGTCTGCGCCGCAGGCAAATTAGTTTTTCTTGTATTGAACTGTGCTGAACGCGGATGAACTGTGCTAACATGAAAGCGGACGTCTGGACATGTCCGGACCAGTTGACCAGTCTGGAGCAATCGTCTGGAATCGCAGAACCCGTGCTGCCGTAGACCAATCTCCCGATCGCAGCGCCTCCTTTCCGTACACTTTAATGTTTTTATCTTTTTCAACTTAGCATTAGTAGCGGTTATTTAGCCTCCCAGTTTGGTTAAGTCGTTATCACTACTGTTATGGTGTGGAACCTCATAAGCGGAAACGACCTTGCACTGAACCTGCAGTTCCACAGCATACATACACACTAGAGTCAAAAATTGGATTTATCTTTTTAGCGGTTTTGAAATCCGCGAATAATGAAATCCGCAAATGTTGAACCTGGGAATGTTGCGGGCCGACTGTACAATAATAATCTGCTGGACAAAAATTTTTATTTTCATGTAAACTGATTTTGCTATATTCTTAAATAACAAATATGACTGTCATTCAGAAGTAGCTATGAAGCAATTTTTATTATATGCAATACAATCAGGATTACAATATAATTCAACATTCTTATTTCCATATGTTTATAAAATCATAAATTTAAGTAACAGCTTTTGTTTGTAAAATTGTAACGAATTTCCAATTAATTATCAAATCGAAATTTTTTGAAGTATTGTCAAAATTTTATTACAGTTTTAGCCAATCAATGTGATTAAGCCATAAAACGGCTTAAATGAACTGGCGCACTGCTTCAGGTGCAACTCTCTACATTCTGAGGTATTGTATTGAAAAGACTACAAATAGTACCATCGTCAGTGCATATAGCCATTGCTGGTTCTTTTGCTTAACTTTTCTAAAAAATGTATTTTTTTATACAATTGTATTTTAATAATTATAAAATTACGTGTAAGGTTTGTCAACAGCGCAAACTTTGTTTCCTGGTTCACTAACTAACCATTGAGAAACATCATTTTCAAAAAAACTTGCTTGACCATCAACACTAATAGGATTTGTTACTAATCGTATATTTCTGCCCCAAAACCAACAACCATTTTTCAATGTTTTATCTCTTGTTGTCCAAACTTTGATAGTTGACTTTAACATCTTCACAAGTACTTCTTCATTCATTAAATCTCTACAATGGGTTTCTTTTAAATATGCATAAAACTGAGATGTAGATGCAATTTAAAAAAATATAAAGTTATTTTTGTTATTTCGAGGTATATGTTAAGATTATATTAATAAAACACGCCTTACTATAGAAAAAATGTATCCCTATGGGCTGCTTAGATTTTGATGACATTTTTGGAACTCATTTTGTATGTCTCTAAATGAATTTCACCATTTCTTCTACAGCATGCACAAAGTGTATCAAATTATTATTGTGACGAATATTTCAACAAAGCAACTTTCGTTATAATCATACATTCCGTAAAAGAATAAATGAATAAAGAAAATCCAAACATTTTAACCGTACAGACGCACAGTTCTAATAACAAAGCTGATTTACCATATCTTGATTTTTTACTTTTACTGTAAATTGTCACTTTCAATCCCCCAGCAGTCGCAGTTGAAATCTCTCGTGCCACTGCTAACGGTGGTATAAATCTTGATTCACCATTAGCCAATTTTTTTAGATTTAATTGAGAATAGATTTCATTGTGAGGAAAATTATTGTGGTATAATAATGGGGCTGCAATTCTTAAGGTCATAAATATAAATTGTACAAATGTCATTAATATATCACAAATGATATACCAGATGCTCAGATAAATTGTTGACTAATTGTAAAAGGCTGATTAATTGTGAATCAAGAATTGATTCACTTTGAACACTGATACGAGAAATATCAACTGTAGAACCGTGAGGATTGAAAGTTGCAATTTACAGTAAAGGTGAAAAACGTCATTTCTAAATTTATCATTTTTAGTGCTATGACTAAACGGTAAAAATGTGATAAGCGTTTTCAATTTTTTCTTTTCCTAAAATGACATGTACAGATAAAAAGAACATATTTTCATGAACACTTCTACCCAAAGTTTAAGCATTGAGAAACTTTGAATGACGATAAAAATTCAGCAAAATTGAATTAGATAAATTTTGAAGATAGGTTGATTTTTTAATAATATAAGTGCACATAATTGGATAGATCATTTATTGCGTTTAGGAGTGTTCAACTGTGTTATTTTCAAAAATGAGTTATGCGTTGACAATAGTTTTTGTCAGAAAATATTTGTGTTGAACTTGAAAATCTTATTTTGTAAGTAAACTCTATTGATTTGCCCAATAATGTGTAATTCAAGCAAGGTATCAACAAGGCCGGATGGGGGAGTTTATTTCGCAGGTAACAAATCGAATTTCACAGAGAGATAGCAGTAAGAGTAGCAGCTAAAGCGTTCTCTGATATGAGTCCGTTTCGAATAAATATCTCATATTTAAACAGTTGCGGCAGGCAGATGTGGCCGCTTTGATTGCTTCAAAAAGGACGCCGCCACCATTTTTAACAGTCCCATAACGGCGTAAGTCCTTTGATAGTGTCAAAGGGAATATCGACGCTGATATCCGCTCTGATGTGGATCAGGCGGCGGTTCTCTTGCCTATTTTATCACGTATTGATTGTTTGTATTTGTCCATTACTGTGTAACGGAACGTGTGTTATATTGTGTGAAATGCTTCGGACGAATAATCACCAAGAGGATACCGCAACGTCAGGTGTTGAAAAATGTATTTTGTCTCAAGTTTATACTCAGAGATATGACATCAATGCAAATTCCTTAACCAATTAATTATTCGTTTCATTATTCAGATTTTACAAAGACATTGGTTTCAATTTACATTGAGTCATGATTGTTTTGCAAGATATCCGTGCCAAGGGGGAGTTCAGAATTATTTAATTATAAGGCATGAAGAAAAGATTTTTCAACAGTTATATTACTATTTTTTATTATTTGATTTATCAGTAAATTCCTTATTTTTGTAATTCTGAATTGCATCATTTTCAATTTTATTTTTATATAATTTATATTTCATATTACATGCATATTTGTAATTTCAGAAATTTTTAACAATGATTGTGCAAAAAACATGAAAATTATTTGTTTGGACAAGATATCAAGAATTGATTGCAGGATTTTTCGGACAAATATATGATTAGTAGCAAGTTCTATTTCAATTCAAAGCCATCGATGAACACCTGAAAGTAATAATAATTCTCAATGGTTAGTCAGTGAAGCAGGAAGCAAATACAGTAGAATCCCGTTAGTACGTTTATCTGGGGACCTGAAAAAATGGACGTGCTAAGTGGGAAACATAATTGAGTCATTGGAATCCATTTATACATTGCGTGCAGTATTTTTATTCAATTTGTTTTAGTGAAAAAGTTATCAATAGTAGTTCTGGAAATTTTCCGCCCTGAATTTGCTTGCGGCTGCTTGAATTTTCATCATTGCAAGCAAATTTTAAAGTCTTCCACTTCGCAAGAATCCTGTTCAACGTTGATGAAGGGATTTTCATCATTCGCGCAATGTCGATGTTAGGGTTTTCATCAACCGTTTGAATGATCTGAAGTTTCTGAGCAGTCGTAATTTGGCGCGGTTCTTTTTTCTCCATTTTGAAAGCCCTGTGGCCAGATAATAACGGCAAATTTTCACATGCAGCTTACCTCGTTTTCACTCACAAACAACCAATTATACTACGCAACCGAAAGCGCCACCTAGCACAAACAACAACAAACATAAAGCGACGGTGGCCTGGAGGCATTCTCCCACGCTTAATCATGCTCAGTACGACTTTGTGTTTGTCTCGTGCAATGGCTTAGTTGTATACAGTAAAATCATTTGTTCCAATTGTCACAGTGCGTGACAATCAGTGCAGCAATTACGTCATCATAGTCCAATCACCATTACAAATCTGAACGTGCTAAGCGGGATCGCCGAGCGTGATAACGGGGAACTTATTACGTACATGTTATATAAATGGAATCGGGACTTCAGAAAAACAGCGTACAAAGCGGGAAAACGTGCTAAGCGGGAACGTGCTAACGGGATTCTACTGTATTTACAAATAGATTTGAATGTGAAAAAATGTCCATTTATTTTAAGTAAAATAGTCAGAAATGTAGGTTTTGAATTATATTTTTTAGAACCAGCGTTACTAGCTGATCTTCAATTTGGTATAGGTTTGTCTGATTTATGCTGTTTTCGTGAAAATATGACCGAATTGTCACCAGATCTGCGACAGCTTCCTTGTGAATGACTTCCTTGGAAAGCAGTAGTTGTTTTGATTTTGGGCTAGTTAACATTGTCTGTGATACGCGAGCATATCCTGATATTCCGAACAATAACCTTTGCCGAGTATCAATAGATGTTATGGCTGATGATAAACGTAAAGCAGCCAGGAACGCGCCTATTGTGCACTTAAGGACTATATACTGCGAACAGTAAATCCCGTGGATCTCAAGAAAATGATGCACTTAACCAAATTGTGCACTTATCCATTATTTTACCGTATAATTAAGTACAGGAAATTTTGTAAGGCCAAAATCTTGTGCACTTAACCAAGTTCGACTGCAGATGAAAAAACTTAAACAAATAAATTCTACCAATTTTATTAAACTTCTCCATTATAAGTAATAAATTATTTTGTACTATTTCATAAACATTTGTAAATAAGAAAAACAGTGTCATATTCATATGCAAATAACTCAGACANAATAATTCATCGATTTGTCTGAAATTTCTTCGTTTAAAATTAGTTTGGATCGTAAAAGATTAACACAGTTTTGACTATCAGTTTAAAACACATATCCAACTGCTTCATTTACTGACAACATTAAAAGTGCTGCTTCCTTTTACTACTTCGTACATGCGCGAAATTGGATTTTCAGCATTATTGGAATTAAAAGCAAATTTCGAAATAAGCTACAATTATACAACATCTTGCGTCTGAAACTAATACGTATTAGTGTGAACGTCAAAGAAGTCATCAGTCAAAACAGAAAACAAGTCCATTGTTTGCCTACACCTCATTATGCATTTCACTAATAAACTTATACATTATAATTAGGTGTATTCATTAAAAAATTTAAAAGTGTTAAACTCATATTTTTTATTTAACCCCCTTGTCTTTTAAAATATGCATTGCAAGTCGGTGGGTCGCAAAAAATTACCGTTTTCCACAGTGAGTCGCAGCACAGAAAAGTTTGAGAACCACTGACCTAGAGAGACTATCCCGATTATAGAAAGTAAAAAGTTTATGATTTCCATAAGTACTGTTGAAAAGGATATCAACCAACAGTTGCTTCTCTCGTCAGATAAATTACCTGCTAGCTCGCAATTTTAAGAAATATGCGCATGTGTTGCGTTGACGTTTGTGGAAAATCGTTCTCCTTTGTTATAATGGATGAGTTGGTAGAGCCGATTTTAGTACAATTCGAAAACGAACAACTGACAAATTATCCACAGCGCAGTTGTCAGCTAAAACTAGGAGTAGCAACTACTCAATGCTAGCATCTATTTAATTTTAGCGTAACTGTTCTCTTCCAATCTTTCTTGTTCTGCAAGTTTGTGTCCAAAAAAAATTTGTTTTCATATTCACAAAGTTTCTGTTGCTCTCTAAGTTTTCTCGGTTTTATTAAAATAAAATATATATATATATATGTGGTGTTTTATTTACAAAAAAAAATTACATATCTGTATGTACATTTTGTGCAAATTGTGTTTTTTAATATCCAAAATCAACGGACGACTAGGTTGACCAACAACCAAGTTCAAATACTTGCATTTCAATGATTAGGAAATATTGAACATTCAAAATCAAAATAAACGCTTTTAATTTTGCTGATCTATTGCAGTTTTAAAATTATTGTATCCCACAGCAGGAGCTCAAAGAAAGTTGGTTTTTTGTTCCAAGTTTTATGCATCACGGTTATGTCCGACACCTTTCCATAGCACTGTATATGCTCGACCAATATATGATCATCGCTAGGTATTCCCATCTTAAAACGTTCTCTTCATATCAAAAGTCATCCTGCTCCCACGGTTTTTAATTGAATGCTTTGCTCGTTGGAATTGGTTACCAGCTTATTCTTAAAATGATATCAAAATAATCATTTCACTTGACTTTTCTTGAATAAATAATATCTGTAATATATCTGATGAGAGAATTCTGGCAGTTATTAATCTGTTACTGCTAATTAGTTATTAGTTGATTTTCTGGTATTTTTATGTGTATGTATTTCTGCCTGAACAAACGATATTATTCCCTAGACCGAGGCAACAACTGTATAAAAAAACTGATAGTAGATTATTATATAATTGTTATGTCTGTTTTACTACACAGATTATAAGAGCAGTTTAACAATCTAGATTCTAAAAGAACAAGTTTTATAACACGCGGAAGTGACAAGCTAAGCGCATTCGCTGGCACATCGCAACTTCCGCATCAGCGATTAGCAAACCATACAGCAGTGGCGCAGTAGCAGCTTTTCAAAATTGCTGAACGCAAATAAATTTTAGCAACACTTCCGGGTGAAATGTCAGGAAAATTCAGAATTTGTTCGAATAATCGATAATGTGTTGCTAACAGTTTTAACTTATTCACAGATGGCGCCATCACCGATGCTGTTCAACCAATCAAGAGATGAGAATGAAAGATAGAAGTTGCAATTTTATTATCTAACCCTCATCCGGGCGGCAAATTTTATACCTTAATCCGGGCACCTGTCTACATATGTAGGCACTTGAAGTTTCGTCATGTTTAATTTCTGTACATGATGCTAAACTGATTATTTCTTCAAGAACTAATGATAATTTCACGAATAGATGATTTATTTTATTCAATGCTAGCGCTACACGATATTTTAGTGATTTTATAGCTGCTACGTACATATTTTTGACATGAATGACATTGAATGGCATGAATGGATTTTTGACATCCTGACTCTTGACATTTTGATGGATTTTGTCGTCTCATAAGTGATGGCTCTAACCTTCCTGGTTTTGCGGGCAGTTCGCAGCGGATGAAGGCATCTTTTGTTTGTCGATAGATTTTTTCATTTTGATACCTGGTTTCGATGTTTTGTTTGGAGGCAAAAGCTGAGCCGAAAGCTCTTTCATAAAACGCTTCTTTGTTGGTGCCTCATCAGTAAGAATGGGTTGTTGATGCACACGTCAACGATGCGGTACAACATCAGCATGGTGTATCTGTTGGTCTTTCTTTTACAGCCAAAATCTTCTATTCTTGCATCCATGCTGTCCATGCCTCCTTTGCCAAGATTATAGGCATTGATGATGTTTGGTCTTTTATCATCTCTCTGGTTATCTATTTTCAACTTTGCGTGGCATGAAGTCATCAGAATAACATTCCTATTCTTCCTTGGAACGTAACTGATCATGGTTACTTTTTTGTTGTGCTCATAAGCAGCTAATGTCGAGTAGATATCACGTCGTGTAGCTTTACGTAAACATGCTGGAACATCACGGTGATGGGCTGAGACTGTGCCTACAACTGTAAGACCATGCTCAAGAAGATATTGCAGAATGGAATATGATGTAAAATGAGGGTCCATAAAAACGTTTTTGTTAGAGTTCACAAATGGCTGTGCCAATTGCTCAGCAATGCTGTTTGCTAGACCAATTTGAGGTTCTTCACCACTTCTGCCAGTATATAACAAACCTTTCAGAGCATAACCATTCTCCGCGTCACATATCCAGTTGATCTTCACACCGTACTTTGCTGGTCAAATGGTCAATACGTACGGTCAAATGCAAAACTGGCCATCACAAGTTCACCACAACTGATTATCGTCAGCAATAAATAGCTGCATAATGGATATCGCTCACCCAGTTCTTAAAGTTACCATAAAGAACTGACTGATTTTGTCACATATTCAGCTAATAACAGTGACTCTTAGATAAACGTCNAATGATACATTAAAAATTGCTCACCGAATTTTGTTGTTGTCTGCCCGGCAGTGAGCTGCAGCTCTTGCTATTCAAAAGAATGTCAACCAACAGTTGCTTTGCTCGTCAGATAAATTACGTTTTAGCTAGCAATTTTACGAGATTTATGCACAAAATGATTTTCCGTTTGTCAGAAATTGTTCTGCTGAGTAGCTAAAGGCTATTCAAGTACAAAGGAAATATCTACAATTGATAAATTGTCCATATAAGGTAATTTAATGGTGAAACACCCCATATTTGGGAAAACTTTGATGAAAAACAATCATTCAATCAATGATCAAAGCTGAGTGACTAATCAAATGCCATTTGTTATTCGACCAATTAGTGATGAAACTAATAAAATAGCATACCTCATTTGCCAATTACCGATCAATCGCCGTCCAGACTATCAGAGACCAGCCAATCACCAAAAGGAGACGGAGTTGGGGGAAAATGGTACAGAACAGAAGGGGAGTATCCCAAGTGCACAACTTGGATAAGTGCACTGAAATTCTTGCCAAATTCCATGTGCATTTAACGAAGTTCGACTTTATCATCATAATAAGTTTGTTAAAAATTCCGTTCTATTATTAGACGATGGGCGTGACGTAGCTGCATCGATCCAAGATACGGTTCGCCATCTCACTTCGAATTCACGCAAATGTTCAGCTAAATCAGTTAGCACGTCAGGGGTTGACCGTGCGTTGAGCAAGTAGATGATACAATGAGCGCTGCGACATTATGTGATATGTAGAGTTGGGGTCATGGTGCCGAAGCAGCCGTGCCTTCATCAGCTGACAGTAGAACAATATGAATGCATTTACGACCAATAAAGACCGTGCGACTGACTCTGCTGAACTCTATAAAAACGAGTCAGAATTTGAGGAAAACTTTAAATTTCAGATTTGACTGAAATATTATTTGAAAGTTGTTGATTAAAAGAATAAGTTTTGCACTATTTATGCATTATATACTATATAATTTTTATTTCTTAATTTTTATATTTTTCAATTCAATAACTGTCAATGTCATTTAATCATATATCATAACTGTTTTAATGCTTTAAACTCATATGCTGAAAGTTTTGTTTAAACTTTAAACTCAACTTTAAAATTCCAGTCTGCTTATTTTAAAGTTTCAAATAACTATACAGATGGCTCAATGTTTGAAAATTAGTTTGTTCTCGTTGCTCCTGTTGAACGGTTGCTTTTTCGATTGCTTGAAAATGGAAAAAGTTTTTCAAAGAATTTGCAGTGATGTTGTCAATGCCATCAATGATGAAAGCGCATTTGTTGGCAAACTTTTTGGTAAAATTGAACAAAGAAGTGGTCGAAGTCGTTATCAAGTTGCGAGTTTGCTGGCATGTGTGATTTGCATCCTGGTGTCTATATACAACCCCGCTGTAAAGTTGTTGTGCGACTTGATTTGCATTGTCTATCCAGCAATGAAAACTTTAGCAGAGATGGAATCCATTGAGAAAAGCAAACGCAAGCAGTGGTTGTTTTATTGGGTTATTTTTGGTTTGTTTACAATTGTAGATTTATTAGCTGACTGCACCGTCCTGTTTATTGCAATCTATTGGTTACCGAAATGTATTTTCTTTCTTATGCTTTTCATGCCGAGCTGTCTTGGAGCTGAAATATTGTATGAAAAGTTCTTCCAATCTCGCTACAGTCAATTCATATCTGGCTGTACTACTGCCGTTGAAATGACTACTGAATAACTACCACAATCGTTATTTTTTACTACTTATCCGCTTATTCATTCACTATTGTGTATTAATATTATTTTTATGTATTGTATTTATCTCTTAAACATTTGATTACCTTCATCTTTGAATGATGTTAACAGTCGATTGTATTTGAAAATGATATTTTTTTCTTTAATAAAATTATAAACTTTAATATTACATTTTCTTTCATTTGTACTTTCCAATAAGAATCTAAGCCATCATGATCGAAACTGAAAGCTAATTTTTCAGTTCAAGGTTAAAAATCAAAAACTTCATGAAATTACTTTTTTGAAATGTCATCACTAACTTGAGTTTCATTAAATCACTTTCAATTATATTACCGTAAGTCATAAGCATTTTTTATTTTGCGTTATTTTTACACATAAATATAAAATATTATTTGTAATGAATAAATATACAGAGAAAGTTAATTTTTGTGTCGGTTTTAAAAACAATTTTTAAAAGTGAAGTATTTTTGAAGAAATCAGGCCCATTTCAATATTTAATAGAATATTTTGCTTTTTGTCTTTTTATAAAATACATAATTATATTTATACAAATTTTAATAATACTTTCCAATTGTATTTTTCAAAGTTAATCACATGTTTTCTAGAACAAAAATTGAACTTTATTATCTTACTGTAGCTTTGCTCAAAGTTTCAACATTTAATTTTTGTCACAGCGTTCCCGTTGTTTTGAAATAATGCGACCGAAAAAAATAATTCAACTTCCAGCTTCAGCAGTTAGAAGTGAAAGTAACAGAAAAGTAAATGGTAGGCCGGCTGATGATATTCATGGAGAAGATTTTATGCTTTCCTATAAAAATTTGGAAGGTGATATTTCTGTTGCTTTTTGTCCACAGGAAGAGAATAGAAATCCTGTGTTTGTAATAACCTCCGGATGTAAATTATTTATTTACAAATGGGGATATACGAAGCCAATTGCAGTATTTGGTTACATGCTTCCTGAAGAAGTTCTCCGCTGTTGCACGTGGGTCAATGGATCAAATCCACATTGTTCATGCATTGTTGCTGGAGGACAGCTTGGTCGAGTTTATATAATTCGGGCAGATGATGAAAGTATGTTAACTGTTTTTGCGCACAATGGTGAGATTCGTGATATGACAGCGCTGCCAGAGAAAATTGGCGCTTTTTTGACTGCGAGTGCGGATCGTACGATGAAGCTTATAAGTGCTCGTACAGGACGTTGCTTACGTGTTTTTCAACCATTATTGCAATCATTTGATGAGATAATATCAGCTGAACTCAGCTTGCGTACGGGATGGGTGATATTTGGAGGTTCTGCCAAATCGGTGAATTTTATGTGGAATTGGGGAGAAGAATGCGGAGTTCCGGTAGAAGAACGAAGAAAGCCTCCAGTGGTGTCTAATCCGTGTGTCTTAATATCTGATTTGCACAAGGATGTGATGAAACGAATTCGCTGGTTTGACAATTTAATTGCAAGTCTGTCGATGGACGGGGTTTTGCAGGTTTGGCTTCCAGAAATTATTGAAATCGATCACAGTTTAAAATATTACGTAATCAACCCAAGGCCTGCATGCTGCATGAATGACAGTTTTATGGACAATGTGACTTTTACGCATTTTACTGTTCATGCTGGAAAAAATGTATTGGCTGCCGCAAACACGAAAAAAATAATCAGCATCTGGACTCTGAAAAATGTGAAAGAAAAGAAGCTACCCAAACTTTTGTGGACGAGAACTGTTGAAAAAGAAGTCATGAGTTTGGAGTTTGACACTTGTGGTAATTTTTTGATAGCTGGTATGAAACCCACGTCATTCATTGGTTGGAGGCTTAGTTTGTAAGATTGTTGAAGTTGACAGATATTTATTCCAGTTGTTCATTGTTCTCAGTTATTTTTGGTGTTGGATTTGCTACTTAAGGTTTTCATATATTTCCATATTGTTTTTTTAACTATGTATGTATGTATTTGGTTTTCAGTGATTTTTACGTTAGTTTTATCTATCTGTTTTATACTTAGCATGAAAATGATGTTTTGAGCAAATAAATAAAGTGAAAACAAAAAAAGAATCATATCGAAGTTGCTGCTTTTCAATTTTAATTTTAATGATGAATAGTTATATTGCATTGACGTTAGTATTATTAAAACAAAAGTTCAGCGCATTCTGCAGCTGTGAGTTATTAATTATTTTTTTATTAAAAATATAAATATCTTTTGAAAAATTAAACAAAATAATAAGTTGAAAGCAAAGGAAAGGGGAAAGCCAAAATTGCAGGTGATATAATCATAGGTTAGTCCAATGTTGCATGCTTTTGTTAAAAAAGTAAAGTGAACGAGATTTTTACTTTTGAATTATTTCATAGCTGAAAGTGGAAGTCTTAAAAAACTGAAATTACAATATTTTTTCTGTTTATTTTATTTACTGCAATTTTAACATGCTATCTTTTACAGATACAGTCGAACTTGGTTAAGTGCACATTTTCCTTAACTGCACAAGATTTGGGCTTAACAAAATTCCTTGTAGTTAATTATATGGTAAAATAATGGATAAGTGCACGTTTGAATAAATGCACAACTTGGTTAAGTGCATCATTTTGCTGCGGTTCACGGGATTTACTGTTCGCAATATATAGTCTTTAAGTGCACAATATGCACGTTCCCGGCTGCTTTACGTTTATCATCAGCCATAGCAACTATTAAAATAAACGGACATTTTTAAACCTATTTGTACATGTAAAGTTATTGCTTTTTTCAATTACTCTGCATAATTGCCAACTTTGGATAAGTGTACAACTTGAATAACTGTATGGATTCTTGGAAAATTCCATGTGCACTTAACCAAGTTCAACTGTATATGACAATTTTTCAAATTCTTTTTAAAATTGTATTTTTGAAGAAATTATTAAAAATTTTTTCTTTGTCAAATATACTTGTTCTGGTTTGGTACTACCGCACAGTTTGGTCATTTTGCCCTAGCATAATTTCAAACAGATATCATTTACATGACAGCGATTGGAAATTGAGCTTGTGGAACAGCAATGAGGGTGTCAATTAGCAGCATAACAAGTAGATTGTTTAATGGACATTCTTTATAAACCAGAGGCAATAATATAATTCATTTTTTTATGATGACACACAAAAAAGTATAACACAACAAGTTGCTCAAAAATAGACAATAAAAACTTAAAAACGTTCTGCAGTACATCTCTAGCTTTATATAACATCATTCAAACGTAATAACAAAATATAAAAAAATGTACAATTATTCATGTTTAACCAAAACAACTATTTACATAAAAGGTTTTGATAGTGATCACACCAATAAAAAGATAATGACAATTTTGCTAGAAAAATAAAAATTTGACATAATATCTTTGTCATGATAAAATAAATAAAAGTTGTAAATAAATTTATGATTTATTTCGTGATAACTTCTCGTAGAGATCCTCGTATTGTTCTGCAGTAGGTATTTCTACATTAATGCATCCTTAAAAAATAAACATATATTTAAAAATAATCATTAAAAATGAAGTTTGCTTTAAAATATTTTACAACTTTCTAAAAAAATTATTATTATTATTAATATATACCAATCATGTCTTTGTCTTCTTCATTCTCAGACACTTCTTCTCTTTCTTCCCAATCAGATGCAAATTTATCCCATTCTTTTTCAGAATCAATCAGCGCCGTTTCACTTTTCCATTTATGCAACTCTTTCAATTTACTTTTCTTTCTCCACTTTTGTTTATTCTTCTTCTTTTTTTTATCAAGTAATACATCAGCAAAAAGCACATCGCTTTCAATTATTTTCCAATCTTCATCACAGATTGGCATTTCTTGAGGTATATCTGGTGGAGATTTACTGACCATTATTTCACTTGGTTTACCACGCGCCAGAATTTGACTCGCCTCTTCAGAGGTCACTCTTATTACATTGGAAAGCTTATCTACAAAACAAGAACATACACCACTATCCAATATACTTGAGACTTATTGAAAAATAAACAATATAAAATATTGTTTCGCTACAATTTACCTGCAAAGGAGCCAGCCAATGCAAGCCAGCATTGCGTGATTTCGGACATTTTACTTTCAGTCAAGATGCATACCAATCGAATAGAACTATCACTTACCGGAAACGCTTTGAGATCTGAAAATGAACTCATTCAAATGATATTTAAACACAATTTACAATAATTACTTAATGCCATAAATAAAGGAGTGCTTATGCCGTTCGATGCTTCTTCTTTATTTAATGTAGCACCAACAAAAAGTGAATCTTCCACAGCAAGCTTCAAAACTTTGATATCCAAATATTCTAACTGCAACAAACCCAGATAAGCACCTTTGGCATTTCAATTTAAAATAAATTACGTACAATATGTACAATCGTACCAATATGTGCCATCTCACCACTAACTCTTGAAATAGAGTTCATAATGTCTCTGGGAATATCTTCAATTTGAATTAAATTTCAATTTGATTTTCAAAGTTGTGATGTCATACTTACGCAGTAAGGCATAAAACAAATCTCTGGCGTATCCTAAAATGTCATCTTCATTTTGAAAAGGAAAATACCACTCTACATCCATACGACATGCATCAAACGTTGGAGTGCGTTTAAATCCAAGAATACACAAAATATCATCTAAACCCATAACTTTTCCCTCAACTTGTTTCATAATACAGCTTTCCAACGTATATAAAGATTTCTTTTCGCCTTCTTTAATTCTTTCTAAAATTTTCTCTACCTACACAAAAAACAAATTTTTACACTTTTATGTATGGTTTTAAAAAATGAATGTTATTACGAAATGCACCAAAAGAAGCAAGACCATTCTACGCTTCGGCGCCACAAGAACAAGTCGCAGTGCCATTGCCAGGCGGCATATTTTCCCCCATTTTCGAGAGCTACTCAATTCCATAGTTGCTGGCGTCTTGCTCATACTATCATTCATGAAAGTGCAAGAAGCAAGAACATCTCCTGAAAGTTTCTCTTTTTCAGAAAGTTTAGTCGGAAAACAGTCTAATTCTGTAAAAAGTTTGGGTATAATTTTAATTTGTGCAGCTTGATTAGCCGGGGCTAACTTCTCCACCAAACGCTTCCATGGAAAATTGCACATTTCTTTATAGCTAATTACGTCTACAAACTGACTGCCACGCAGTGCTGTTCGCAAAGCTGCTTCAAGTCGTTTTCTTGCTTTAATCAATCCCATTTGAGGAATTTTTGCTAGCACTAATTTTTTTATTTTTTCTTCAGCCCTTTTATATGGTATACGAATTTTATAAATTCCAGGCGTTCTGTTCCATGGTTCCATTTTTAATTCTTTTGGACTTCTTCAATGCAAAAAGAATTATGCAAGTTAGAGAAACAAGTGAAACAAAATGCACTTTGCTGATTCATAAGTGGAATCGATTGCCTTTGCTAAATCGTCCATGTTGTAATTGTTCATTTGGTATGCCCAAAATTGTACGTCTGATTCTGAAATTGGTTTGAAAGTTCTAAAAAGAATAAAAAAGTTAATATGAACCTACCTCCACCCATTATCCAAAAGAAGACAGCATTCTCTATTTGAATGCAGTATACTAGTGTTCTGCTTTTGTACTCTTTCAATAATAGATCTTTGTCTAATATTATATTAGAGTAAGTAATTTTCCACGAATCCTCTGACCAGTTGCAATAAATACGACGCAGTCGTTCAGCCATTTCAAGCGCTTCCAATGGACGTTTCATTATCGTCAACAGAAACTGTTTTTTTTTTGAAAATAAAAATTTATTTTAATGAATAAAGTAAAAGAAAGCTCACCAGAAGAAAAAAAGCTGTGTGTTCGATCACGGAAATTCCAGTCCAGTTACCTCGCAACATGGTTTCTGGACAAGGATAAGGGGATAGCTCTGCTTTAAAAATATCGCCAAACACGTTTTTAGAATTCTTAAAAAAGCTTTTTGATAAATTAGCATTTAATAATACACATTACAAGCAAACCTGCAGTTTATTGTCAGCCCAAAGAACGATCGCAAGCCAAATGCGCACCATTGCTGCAGCTGAATCATCTGGACAAGAATCTGCTAAAACCATTGCTTCGTTCAGCAAATCCAGTGCTGTTGAGAAAGAGTTTTCTTCGAACTCAAGAACAGCTATAAAAAAGAGCAAGCATAGAGTCTTATTGTATTCTAATATGATATTTTGACTGTTTCAATTTTACTCAGTCAAAATTTTCTGCTCACATTTAGTCTGCACGTATTTTGTTAAAAAAAAAGTTATCTTTTATTGAAATATATATTTCAACAATTTGGAGACAATACCTACCTTTTATTACTAAATAATTAACTTGAGCAAGTAAGTATGGCTTGTTTTCAACAGTATAAATACTCAGCAAGTTTTCTAACATTGCTTTACAGCCATCTATGTCACCATCTGCTTCTTTTTTGCAGATGATCAATTCTGTTGCACGCAGTTGAGCATCATCCATCTGCTGAGATACTGCCAACGCTAAAGCTCTCTCTGCAGCTGCTATAACTTCATCAGTGGTACTGACAATCATTCCTAACTGTAGCAATGCTAAACATTCACTATGGGGCAGAGATTTTTCTACAGCATGCTGTCGTCTTCGTTCAGCATATGCTTTTGCCATTCTGAACTGACGAGTTGCCCAAGCACTAGCAACCATCAAAGCCAATGCATCGGCAATTACAGTCTCATCTACGTGGTTTTCATTTTCTAATTCAATTGCACGCTTAAAATGCGGCATAGCTGTCTCGTACATTCGCATCTTAAAGATGGCCATTCCATAAAGTAGTCTTGAACGCGGGCAAGTCGATTCCATCTCTACTAGTTCCTCATATAATGGCGCTGTCCATCTCCATTTGTTTAAAGCTGCATAACTTCCAGTTAACAAGGTCATGCATTTTTTGTAAAATCTTGGACAGTAAGCTCGGCCATTATCAGAATCTAACAAAGTCCTCTGGCGTAAAAGATAATCAATAGCGTCTGAATGTTGATTGATTAGAACGCATGTTTCAGAAACTGCACTCAAAGCATATAGTTCGTCCAAAATAAGACCTTTGCGACTGGCAATTTCTAGACGTCGTAAACGAGAACTAATCACTTTTGGAAAGTCTCCTAGTTTTTCATAGCATTTTCCCACATGATGAACTGCTGCGATCATGGAATGCCAGTCTTGCGTAGTTTCAGACAATGACTCTGCTCGCATATAATACTCTAAAGCTTCTTTGTACTGACCAACTGCGAACAAAGCTTTGGCAACCTTCAAAAATAAACAACAATTCATGCTGATTTAAAAATTTTTCTTGAAAATAATGAATCATTAGTTATACAATGAAACTATGAATTCCATGTGTAAATTTACTTTTATATATGCTATAGCATTTAAAACTTGAATCCTTTGCTATTTAGCAAAGATTTTGAAAAAATATTACCATTCAGTTGAAAACAATGAGTGCCTTTAAATGTCATTTTGTAAGCACTTACAATTAAATATGTATCAATGCTTATGATGAAAATCAGTTATTCATATTAAAAATCATGCTTGCTATTTGAATTACCTGCATACTAACATCATACTCATTAGTGAGATCTTTGGTCTTCCTGGATAAAGCAAGCGCACGACAAGCAATATGAAGTCCTACTTTCGGTTTACCCATTTCGACTAGTATTTCAGCGAGCAGTGATAAAGCAGTTGCTTTGTATATTGGCCAGTGAAGGAAATGGGTCATTGCAAGCATAAATTTTCCACTTTTTAAAGCTTCTTTAAAATTACCCACTGTGCACTGGGCTCTGCCAAGCTTATAATAACCAATTATTGTATCTTCAACCCGTCCAAGTTGTTTAGCCAATGATAATGCTTGCGTATAGTAGCGAATCGACAATGCATGTGCATCAAGAAACCTATGCGCATCCCCTAAGCAATCGCAGGCTCGAATTTCACATCCTTGTAGGCCTTCTTCTTGCACCATAGTCAAATATAATTCATAAAATGTAATAGCATCAAAATACCGCTGCCGTTTAACAAGATAATCAGCTAAAGCACATAGCGCGTGTTGACGTACAGGTGCTGATTGTTTGCTATCATATGCTATTCGATGAAGATGCGCTGCTTGTCCATTAGCCATTTCTGGATCACCAATGTGCATCAAACATTGGCACATACCTTGCAAAGCTACAACTTCTTCCAAAGGATGCGAATCTTGTCTGGATGCAATAACAGCACTTCTGTAAAGCTTTATTGCATCATTATGCCGACGCATTCTGCACATGCATTTTGCTTTCAAAATTCGTACTTCTCGTAATAGAGCAGAGTCGCCGTACTTTTCAGCTATCTGTATAGAGCGAGTCAAAAAGAGAGCTGAAGTCCTGAGCGCGTTTAGCTTCAGCAGTACATGACCAACGCATCTGCATGCCTGTGCATCAATATGCGGTGAATTGCATAATATAGCTAGCTTGATCAAACGTCGAGCCCATATATCAGCGCGTTTTAACCACTCCAAATCAAGACAAAGTAAAGTAACAGCCATAGATGCCTTCAAATGCAAACAGTACAAAACTGTATTTATCAAAGTATGAAGAAGTGAAATATTTTAAAAATAAAGCAAATATTTAATAATCTTAATCAAAATTGAACCTTAAAATTTACTTTATTTCTATTTATGAAGTAATATTAACAAAAACTTTACATAAATATTTTCAAAACATATTTTAAGCAATAGCGGAGCATTAAATAAAATGAAAATTATATTCACAAATACTTCATACTTATAAGCACTGAACTTGTAATTTACCTGAAACTGATAGCTCCATCTGTTTAATTTGCCGAAAATTATACCGGCTTCTTTGTAAAGTTGTGTCGCGCGAATTGGAAAACTGTAACAGAGCATGTAAATTTGACCAACACTTATTCTAGTTACAGCTCGGTCTTCTAAACTGGCAAATTGGTCAACAGTCTGTATTAACTGACCACCAACTTCTAATGCTTCATGAATTCTGCGACTGTCTACCAGTATATGCAAAAGCGATATGTATACATTACGTTTAACATAAAATGGCAGATGAAGTTCATTAATCCAAGCAATGCAACGTGCATGTGCATGCAGAGCTGGGCCATATCTACCCTGTTTGTAAGCAACCATGGCTAAACCAAGCCATGAATAGATGCCATATGACCAAATTTTCCGCTAAAGTATTTATTTAAAAACAAATTTTAAAATTTCTTGAACATAAAAAGCTTACCTTTAAAGCTGTTATAAGAGTCTCACTGTAGTAATGATCAGCTTCGGTGAATTGGCCAAGTTTCAAGTGAATGGAAGCAACACGAAGTTTGCAGTTTAGCGCAGTTGCCTCATCACCAGCTTCTTCATAATCTTTCAATGCCTGCTTTGAACATTCTAAAGCACGCTCGAAATTGCCAAGACTAATAAATGCGAGTGTCAAAGAGTTTTCTGCTGAGCTTTTGAAAATCCAGTTGTCTGCTTCCAACTTGAGAGCATTTTCAAGAATGGTAGCTGCTTGACGTTTGTACCCCAATTCAAGAAGTTGCTGACCAATCACGCCCATCACAGCAAACGGTGTACGTTTGTTACTTACGTGATCAAGCATGTTCACCGCTATTTTAATTTGTCCTTAAAACAATACATAATACTTTTATTGTAAAATTAAAATAATAACTTTTTCAGTTTTATTTCATTTACATTTCAATGTGCACACATCTATATAAATTTATCGGTAATAGCAATATTATAAGGAACATATAACAATGCTTTATGGAATTTAATTTAAATTATATTATTTAGTAATGACTATGTAGTCCTACAAAACTTATAAATATTACAAAATCACTTTAAATAAAAAATGTGATATGTACTTTAAGAAAACTGAAAGCGTTTCTAATGACTTAATTTTATTTTCAGAGTAAAAATTATTAAAATGAATGAATAAAGCTTTTACAATAAACTAGCAAAAGTTATCCAAAGTCGATAGCATTATAAATAGTAAAAATAATTTCAGAAAGGTATATATATATATATCAAGTAAATAAATATATATCAATAGGTGATGGTAAAGCATATAAAGGGATTTATCTTAGAAAATCCACACATTTTCATAGGACTTACTTTCGTTGCTCATATGCTGCTGAACAAAATCTTAGTATCTCACACTGATTATATCCCTAATATCAGCTTTAAAATGCCGTAGCTTACGTATATACTTTATAATTTTTACAGTGTTTTTATCTTAATAATAAAAAATCGATCATGAAGAATAATCATCAATTTAAAAAATCTTAAAGCAGTGTTGAATAAAACAAATAAGTCTTAGTGTACGAAATGAATAATTTTATGATATGATTACCTGCAATAGGAGATTCCATCATATACTTGTATACTTCGTTCAGAAGATCTGCATCGTTTGGATTATAAGCAATAGCAAAAGAAAAAGCAACCGCTGCCTGAGGCCAAAGGCGTTTTTTCAACAAAATAGCTCCTTTACGCTTATAATTCTACAATTGTAAATTGTACTGCGTAAAAATCATTTAAAGTGTATTCATTTTCTTATCGTGCTTTTTGCATCAAATTCAATATTATACTCGTAAAGAATATGTTTTATTAATTAAAAGCTGTTTTAAAATGTCTAATATATAAATGTACAAAACATTTTTTAATGTCTAAGTAGAACTCTATTATGCCACTATAACCTGCTATCTACAGTATGAATATCAGACAGATTTCAATGTTTGATTAGTATTATTGTACAAAGGTAATGAATCCGTCAATCTGCTTTTCAATGCAGAATATGCTTTTCATACTCTGAAAAGAGAAGAAGTATAATTTTTATTATCTAAAGAAAATCTTTCCTTAAGTAGGGCTAAAATATTTTGCTAGAAGCTGCCTTTCACCAATAAATGTAAGCTCAGTAAATCCAAACAAATTATAATGGAAAGTAGTTTCATTTGGCATTTTTTTCTAAGCGTGTTTTTTATAATAATAAAGCAAATTAATTGTAATGCATCTATATAATAATAATAATAAATATTATTATTATTATTACTAGTAGTTTTAGTATTATTTAAATTTATTTTAAATAAGATAAGTTCAAATTTAATAACTTTGCGTGCTCAATTTTCATATTTTTAAACGAGGGAAGAATTAAAGTAATAATAAAGTAATGAAAATGAACTGAAATGCAAAACTAAATAATAATGCTTTTTAAATTTTAAAAGAAAAAATTAAAAATTTTAAACACTTGCACAATAATGGATTGCTTATTGTAGTGTGCTTGGAATTATGCAAATTTTAATGTAAAAGAAAAATGGAAAAAATTGCAGTGAATATTTTTAAGTAATAAACTAGTAGTATTAAACAAATGTAATCCTGCTTTGCTTTGCTAACCTGTAATTTCAGCTTTGAAACCATTGTCCATCACTGATTAAAAAGTGGTAAGATTATTAAAATAGAATTTCAGTCGGGTTTGCAATTATAAAAGTATGCTTGTAGAAAGGGAGAAACTTACAATTGAATTTTCAGGGTTGAGATCAAGTGAACGTTGGATTTTTTCCAAAGCTTCGTCGTAACGTTCCAATTTTTCCAAGGTTAAAGCCATGTTTCCCAACAATTTTGAATTGTTCGGTTCAGAGAACAACGCCGCCTCATAAGCAGCCAGAGCAGACTCGTAATCGCCTCTCGCATAAGCGTGTACACCAGCATCGATGTGCTTTGCGAACCATCGAAATTGTGGTGTTGGTGAATTTTTATTCTCATTTGCTTTGTGCTAAAATTATTCACAATCATATATACATTATAGCAAAGTATGGTGCAAGTGAAATTTAAAAAAATGAATGACGCGTACTTTAGAAGTAGATGGAAGATTGTTGACCGGATCCATTTTTCACCAGATTTTTTTTTGGCTGCTTTAATAACAAGTAGCTATTTGTTAATTTAAATATTTAAAATAGAGTTCTTTTGATAAAAAGCAGGCCCAGAAAAGCGGTAAAAACAAATATTATGCACTGGACGAGCCGTTCGTTGCTTGTGCTATAAGAAACTTACTGCATGTGTGCAATGTAAAGCAAAAGCAATTTTGACCTTTTCAAATGACCTTGCATTGACCAAATGGAAAATAAAATTACAATTGTTACTTACAAAAGTAACCATATTCAAAAGTACTCACAAATTTATTAATAACACTACTAGTGATTTGTGAATTTTTGTCAACAGCTTCTATTTCTGCTGCACATAATTCAACAGACTTTTTGTAATTTTATTTTTTTCACAAATTATATAAAATTGCAAGCATTCCCAAAAACAGAGTACATTATATTTTTGTTCAGCGATCTTCAATTGCTGTTTTTTATTAGCTGTTTTAGAATCGTGACATCGTCAATAATAATACATAGACGAATAATTACATTTAACATTAAAAGACGTGGGAGCTTTTCTCCGGACTGATTAACTTATTTGAATATTCAAAACTTATTTTCTTTTTCTCTGAAGTATATGTCTGTATTTTGATATGAAAAATAAATTAATTAATCATTCAAGCAAGTTGAGAGATTTATTGTCTATTTCTATTTATACTGAATTAAATTTTGCATTTTATTTTGTGAATTAATTAATTGAATTTGCAATAAATCATTATCAATATTATTATTGCGCTAATCAAATGCGTGAATAGCTATGATAAAATGCTTCATCAAATACCAATCCAGATACGCAAAATATTGAAATTATTATCCGCAAAGTTTGAGCTCAACTTTGTAAATAATTTGAAAATAAATAATTATACACTAATTTATAAAAAAAAGAATAAATAAACACAAAGCAACTGAAATATTTCCAAAAAATAAATTTCATGCTTGCTCATCATATTCTACACAAAATCTTCTTTAAATATTCCAGATTTTCAGTTTTTATGGATTATATTTTTCGCTTTCTCAAAATAAGAAAGTTGACTTAGCACTCAACAAAATTAGAAGAGTTGCTTTCATTAGTAAAGTTTAATTAAAAATTCTCCAATTGTAAAATATTTTGAAATATTTTGATGCTCAATTTTGAATTTGTTGATTTTTTCCGTAATGCACTTTTATATGCAAATAATAAAGCAAATCCACGTTTCTAAATTAATTTACAACTTTTTGTTATGCATTGAAAAAAAATATGATAATTTTAATTCATTGTATAATAAATAATTATAATTCACAGAGAAATGCAATAAATAATACATTGAGCAAGTTGATTACGATTTTTAAAAATATAATCTTGACAAGCAATAAGCAGCTTTCATAATTGGCATTTGTGTCTTTTCAGCTTTTCATTACACTGCCGACCGCTTTAATGAGCTTTGTCATGTTGGCAACGATTCAACTTTACAACTATAATGGATTGATAATTGTCACATTTGTCTGTTTTGTTGTCATATATTGTAAGAAATCAACATTTAATAAATTATTATTCACAATAACAGTTTGAACAAGATTTATTTATTTATCAATATTCAACTGATCAATTTTTCAATTTACATAAGAAAAGCAGTGAAACAGAAAATTTCGTCTCTGTTTTTTATTAATCATTTCGAATAGAAATATTTAAATTTGAAATTGAGCAGTTGTACAATAGACAAGTGATCAATTGAAAAATATTAAGCATTGAACATAGCTTTTTTTGGATTTAATAAATTCCACTTTTAACATTCAAGCTTCATTGCTTTAACAGAAATAATAAAGTGAGTTTGTTTATCATTGTTATGATTTCAAATGATTGCAAATTTTTAAATTATATTACAGTACAATATATTTAAGCCAAGTGTGAAATAAAACTCAATGGACGCAGTTGATTGATTTGCAAGGAAAATGAAGAAACTCAAAACCTTCAGATGAATTAAAAATTTTTTGTCATCAAAATTTAAAACATATTCAATTTTAAGCTTTGTTTGACAACAATAAATTGTATTGTTTGTTTTATTTTTTGTTTAACACCACATTAAAATAGTCAGTTGCAATTTGATAAATTTGAAGTTTATTGATTTAAAAATTGTTTTGCTAATTGTCAAAAAATATTTTAAAAAAACAAGCTTTTTAAACTGAAGAAATTTAAAAAATAGACACCATTACAAGGCACCATTTTTTCTACCAATTTGTGCTATTCTACAATAATGAAAACTGAATTGCCACACTTCCGATAAAGCAGAATTTATTTATCAAATTTGTAGACAAAGCTCAGTTGGTTTGCTTATTCACTTTGAAGCTTCAGGTTTGGTTCATTTTCATTTCGTGCAAATTTTTCTTACCTGCATTCATCTATTCTGATTATCTGTTTTTCTTTATTTCTTCCTTATTAATTCAATATCTGACAACAATTTAAACAAAATTTTTGATTATCTGACATTAGAACTTTGGCTGGTTTGAAGCATCCCTTTATTTGCAGTTTATTTTACATCTGATTATTTTATTCTTTCAGATGTTCAACTGCTCACTTGCTTTCTTTACACTTTACAGTTCATTACAATTTTTTCTGTATATAATATTTGACGATTTTTCTCATAAAATAACCTTTTTTTTTAATATGAAAATAATGTGATAAATAATGTGATGCAAATATTGCAGTTTTCTGAACATTGCACAATAGTAATTCTGTCATTCATTCTTTCTTGAATAACTTGGTCTGAAAATAAATCAATTTTGTTTCACAGACTGGAATTCCTAAACATACATAGGAGGTTTAATTAACTTATACACAGTGTGGATTACACTCCCTTCGCTATATGTCTGTATATATCCACATTTTCATTTTAGTGAAAAGTTTTCTCTTCTAGTAAAAAATTAAGGCAAATATTAAAATTTTAACTTCTTGCTAATGTAATTACTCTATTTATTTGATGCATACAATTAATTTTGTTTTTCAATTTCAATTCATTTATTTCATGCCGAGTTAGATTTCATTTGAAAATTAAAGCAAAGACGATTTATCATACAGTAATTTTAATAAAGCTTTTATAATAACTATTCGAATCACAATTTATTTGCATTGATAACGCAACGATGCCAATAGCTAAATTTGCATTCGCCTATTATGCCTGAAAATTGGATCACTTGCGTTAAGAAACAATCGTCGACTAATAAAATTCAGAAAATTTTGCAAGATTGTACTATTTGTACAATTTATTTGAATACTTCATAAATTAAATAGAAAATCTGCATTATTAACTTTTAGTAATCTGTTGAAATTTTAAATTTATTTGATCATTATTTTAATTATAGAAAACACAAGATTTTCAGCGTCACGAATTCTTTCTGTTACATTTTGAACATTGAAAATGATAAATTAAAATTATAAAATAAATAATATAAAATAAATAAAATTTTAAGAATTTCTTTAAGATCACGAACAGCAGTGATGAACTCAACATATAAATCAAAAATGATTTTGAATTAGCTTTTGTGATGAACGTAACTGTAATTTATTGCATCATTTGTTTCTATCGTCAATCGTCTCTTGCTTTAACTGGCACATCCTGATTCCAATCAATTGAATCCTATGGACAGACTGACTGCCCTTGTTATATTTTTTTCAGTTCTTTTGCATTTGCTCATGCTAATAATGCCAGGAATTGTTCATCAGCAGTGCACACTATTCGCACTGCAACCAAATAGCTGTTAAACTAATGACTGTTACCGCAGTAGCATAACTGACAACTAACTGTATTTTCAACAAAAAGGTAAAATATTAATCTCACTGCATATAAAATGATAAAATTAACAACAATTATATTGAATAAAATCCCTACTTTCGAGAAACTGATTTCTATTCTGAAATTTTTGCAGTATTATCTCCATACCAAATATTCATCTGCAAAATAAACTGCTGTAATAGTGCAGTAGAAAATACTTATTCAAAAAAAAGTTTACATTATACGTAACATATTAATATAATTTAAAAAATACACTGATTAATATTATTTATTGTAAACTCTTTTACGATCTGATCTTCAAGTTCTTCCCGCAATACTCGATATGGCGGGCAATTGAAAATGAATGTTGCTGGTCATTTTCAAGCAAGCTAATGCTCTTTGTTCCGGACGGAACGGCGCCGACCTCATCAGCGTGACGCACTCTCAAGCCAGCGTGCACAAGGAGCGGTCAGGGCAGGAATTCTGTGGACCCATTGTCCTGAGGATCACTATCGCGGCAATCTGATAACCGCTGTCAGAGTCAGGGCGGACCCCTGCTGCGGGAGGGATTTAGACGGTTGTCTGGCAAACAACGGCCTCTTGCGCAACAATCTCACCGGCGCGTTATCAGACCTAGGTAAGCAGCGGTAGTGATGAAGCCACTAAAGGGCCATCGGCATGATGGGCCGAGCGGTGAACAATGGGAACAAACTTCAGAGGTAAGGCAGCGGCCTGAAAGAAGCTAGATCGGCGCCCGTATAGCGCGCACCTCCCGCTGAGCGCCTCCAGGCATCCATCAGCAGGAGCTGTCCCTTTTTCCAAGGTGGGCATGAGACAGCTGCCTGTGAGAAGTTCATCAGGGCAGACTTCTCCAGGAGGATGGCAATGGTACGTGAAAAGGGAGTCTGCTTCCAAGTGCTTGCAGAGCGGCCACCGGGCACAGGCTTGTCGCGATAGGCGACGATGTGCAGTGGCTAGGTGTGGACGGGTCCATCACGAGCTCTTGCATGGAAAGAAGCCGATCGAGTAGGCTCGGTCGCCTGAACCAGGCAACTTGCACGGCTGCATGTTCGCCACTGGAGGCACGTAAGGGATGCGCCTTCAAACTGTGCGTGCGCGCGCATACGTTGTCAACTACCGTTTGCGTTAACCGGCTTGTTTGTGAACGCGAGTGATCGCCATTGGATAGCCACGATAGAACTGGTCGGCCCGGATGAGAAAACATACAGTCCACTAGTTCCCATCTGACAAGGAAGTTGTCAGGCCACAGAACCTGAGCATCAGTACCAACAGTAGGCCTATTTGTCGGTACACTCTTCGCACAATTAGCAAACGAAACTCTGAGTATGGAATTTTATTTAACGATTGAAATCAATAGGGAACAGACCTCACTGCATACAAATTGACAGTTCAGATAAGAATACACAACTCTAACTTTCGTCGAAACTCTGCAACACGCTACTTAACAGCTACCAGACGACTCTTTCAGTACACACACTCAATGCACTCTTTGCTCGAATTCGGGCTTGCTTTTATAGAGCTCGGGAGTGTCAGTCCCATAGTATCTGTTGGTCGTAAATCTATTTCTATTGTTCTCCTGTCAACTGACATAGGCGTGGCCGATTCGGCATCGCGGCACCAACTCCACATATCGCCGACACGTGTTCCCAGCCAAATGTCAAGTTTTAATGAATAGAAATGAAGCAACTTAAACGCTTATTGCTTCATCTTCTGTCTCACGCCCACGAATAAAATGATACAATAGTAACGCCTTTTGCAACATCTAATTCTCTCAACGCATGGTGGGGCCCTGACAAGCTAACTGATTTAGCTGAACAGGCGTGCCAGTTTTGACGCGAGATGACAGCTTGTGCCGATGCAACTGCGACACGCCCAGGAGTCTAAGAACAGAACGGAATTTCCAACATTATTTATTCAAAAATATCTGTAAGAAACCTTGGGTCCTCTTAAATGAACTACAGTATATTTTTGAAAATTTCATGTTTCACTAAATACTACTTCGTTATAAATGGAGGCATATTAATCTGACTGCACATAAAATGATAAAATTAACAGCAATTATATTTAATAAAATCCCTACTTTCGAGAAACTAATTTCTGAAAATTTTGCAGTATTACCTACATACAAAATATACTGCTGAAATAATCAAGGAGAAAGTGATACTTATTTTAAAAAATCAAGCCTAAATTATACGTAATCATATTAATATAATTAAAAAAATATGCTGATGAATATTATTTATTCAAAAATATCTGTAAGTAACTTGAGTTCTCTTAAATAAAATACAGTATACTTTTGAAAAAGTAGTTAAACTAAAAGCTACTGAGTTATAAGTGGGAGATTTGCTAGTTTTTATTAATTTACGTGAGTTTTAATTATATTTTTTTTGTTTAAGATTGACCAATGCAACTAATACCCCACCCTATCAAGATTCTATGTCAGTTTAAGGTAATTATAGTTTATTAAATCGCCGCAATTTGATAATGATAATATTGATAATTGATCGAGAATATGATAAATGAAGTAATTTCTGAAGCATTTTATATGTTTAAATAGTTTTAAGAATTAAAGTAGAGCGTTTTTTTCTTTTTTTAATTTTGTCTATGCTTTGTTTGTTGAATTGTATACATTGACTTTAGTATGGTGAATTTTAGTGAATTTAAAATTTACTTAGTTTTGCTATTTTGAAATTTATTTGCTTAAGTTTTATTATTTAAAATTATTGAATGTTAACTATATTGATTAAGGTTATATTTCAATTTTTATTTTTTTATTGTAATTAGTTAAGTGTTAATACAGTTGCAGGCTATTTATTTTTTGTATTTGGATGTTCAGTTTAGTCTCTATCAATGAATGATAATGAATTATTTAACAATTAACAGTTTTTACATTTTATGATTTGGTTTTATTTTGTATTAATGCTGTTTTTTGGTTTTGCATCTCAGCTCAGATTAAACATATAAATTTTATTTTTTTGCTTTTATTATTGCTTACTATTGTTTTAATAGCTTGGAGATTTGGGAATTGATGAATCAAAAGTTGACTTTTCAACAGTATCTTTGCAGTCGGATAAATACGTGTGTTTTCGAGACGAACATGATTATTTTACGTCGTTATATGTCGTTTATGGAGAAAAATATACAGAAGTATGCTATTTGAAGAATTTAAAAACGTGTAAATTTGCACTTATGAATCCTTCACTAAAAATAATCGCTATCATAGGTTTGTTGTATGCATCGTTAAAATAGAACATTTGTAGTAATATGTGAATATTACCTATAGGCAAGCAGAATTTGGAAATTTGGGATCTTCAAACAAAAACCCCGAGGCGATATTTTGATATTATAAATAATCCACTTATTTTTTATAAATGGATTGATATCAACAATATTTTGATACTAACTTATGAAGGAATGCTGCTTTCATGGAACATAGGTGGTGAATTGATTGTTTTTGGTTTTTCAGGTTTTATTTTTTATATTTTAGAGAATAATGAAGTGAAACACATGTTTAAATTGAAGTATAACTTTTATAACTGCGAAATTTCCGACATTCTGATAGACAGCAGATGCGAATGGTTTCTGATTATTGAACCTCATATTACAAAGGCAAGTATATTTTTTCATTTGTTTTTCAAAAAAAAAATTGTAAAAGATTAATTTGAAAAAGCGATAAATATTTTGTATTGTGCATCATTTCGATTTTGATGTTTCAAAAATTGTATCATCATCATTCAGAAACAGTTCATTTTTCAGTTGTTTGAATATATGTTTGTAATATGATTGCAGGGCATGAAGTTGAGCAGTATGATGCTGCTGTGCAATATTCATCAACAAAAAACTGAACTATATTCCGCAGTGACTGCATGTTTTTTGCATTTTAAACCAAATGCAAATGCAGAACCATGTACATTACTTTGCATTCTCCGTTGCGATTCGTTTTATGTAAATGTTCAGAAACATTGCATTGAACAGGTTCTGTGTAATTTAAATTTTTAGAATTGTGTGATTCAAATCGAAAATTTGTCCAAGCATGGTTGTTCATTTGTGAAAAAGGCAATTTCGTTTAGTTTCCCACACGGACGTCGAGATGACTTTCCAGTCGCAATGCAAGTTAGTACTTTATTTTAAATAAAACCTTTTGAAAATTTTTTTTCATTACTTTCATTCATTATATATATATATAATTTAATATTTCAGGCAAACGATAAATATGGTATTTTATTTGTTATGACATCTTATGGTTACCTTCATGTCTTTGATGTAAATGAATCGATTTGTTTGTATGAGGGTATCTTTACCAATTCTCCAATTGTATCATCAACAGCGTATATGCACTCTGGAATAGTATGCGTCAACGATAAAGGCCATGTAAATATTGGAAGGAAGCTTGATTTTTCTTTTTTGATGCATATTAATGTTTATATTTTTTGCAGATTTTAACTGCGGTGGTAGATGAAAAAGAAATCATTTCATGTCTTTGTATTGCTTTGAAAAATAAAAGTACTGTATTGAAATTCGCTCGTCGGTGCAACTTTCCAGGGGCAGAAGGTTTGTTTGCATGCGAATTTTGGGAACTGTGCAACAATGGAGAATATTACAAAGCTGCAGAGTTGGCTGCCATCATTCACATGGTAAGAAGAATGTGATTATTGATAAATTGTTTGCTTAAATGAAAAATATTAATATTGAAAATGAAATGCCTTTGAAGGATGCTCTAGCCACTGAAAAAATAATCGAACATTTGCAAACTGTTAAAATGGAAAAAGGAGAACGGAATCCTGTGTTTTTGTACTTTAAACGCAGACTTGAAAATGGACAATTGAACGATTTCGAAAGTTTTAAATTGTGTGAACTTGTTTTGCAGAGGAAAAGGAAGAATTTAGTCAAAAATTGGATGAAAGCAAATAAAGCAATAAAATTTTGGTGAGAATTTTTGATTTTAAATAATTTGCATTATTTTTAGTTATGTTGCTCTGAAAAATTGGGCAATTTGTTCAAAAAATATGACAACAATTTGGCATGGTCAGCGTATTTACGAGCCGGTTGCTATTCTAAGGTTGAACGTGATTAAAATTTCATTTCAATAAATTCAAACAGTAAAATATTTTCTTTCTAATACTTTCAGGCTATTGAATGTCTTGCCGAGAAATATCAGTTGAACAGTGCTGCTTTGACTGGCAACAGAAACTGCACGAAGCATGATTACATCTCTGTATTTCAACAAACAGTCACAAACCAAAACGTCGAATCATCGCAGTTACTCAAGTGTGACTTGTAAAGATTTTTATAATAAAAATATAAAGAAAATGTCGCTGTATTATATTTTTAATTATTACAAAGTTCTCCTAATTAAATATGCAGAATGCTTTCTATGCTCTGCATTCCATTTAATCTAACCTTTTGACAGATAACAGTGAAACTCAAATGTGTTTCATAATGTTTGTTCATTTTTGTAACAGTGGAATGTAACAAAGTTAAATTTAACATCCCTATAAGATTTGCATAACATATTCGAGTGTTTCCCTGATTAAGCTTCTTTTCTTAGTCATTCTGTGTTGACTATTACAGTTTTTCTCTTAATACCATAATCCAGATCATCAGTTATATCCACGCATGTAATGATCTGTTTCACACTGTATCTTTTTGTGCTTCATTTTTAGTTTTTCATTGTGAGACAAATAAATTTGAACACAGCTCACCCGTAATACACAAAATGATATCCTTATTATCTCTTGTATTGTTTTTTTGCGCACATTTTTGTTATTCGATATGATTGTTTATTGAACTTTGAAGTCTATCTAAGCAAGCTCGAAAGCAAAGGTCAGCAGCTGCCAGCCACCTTCTGCCTGCAATTGGTTGAGTATCCAGTTACATTAACAGCCTAAGTCGATACTGAAATAACTGCTCAGGTGAAAGAAATACTATAACGTGAATTGTTTTCTTGGTGAACTGGATGTTGGCATGTGATGTTAAGATTTCACCTATGTGTATGTATGAGAAAAATAAAGAAAAATTGTTAAATTGTGTATGAAATTTTTGGATAGTTTGTGCTACAACTCGTCGTTGCTATTACAGTTGAAGCTCAGTGTGTGTGAATTATCAAATAAACGTGTGTATGCGTGCTTGCTACCTATTAGCTCTTGATTAGTTGATACTAATCAAGTAAATTGGTTGAGAACATTTAAAATACAGTTGTCCTTCACACACACTTTGAAAATTATGAGATCATAAGTAAAAGTGAAAAAAATATTTCAAACGAGTTTAATTATATAGTAAATTTCGTGGTTAATTTATTTTTAAAATAAGGTATTACAAAGAAGTTCTGTTGAGAGATTTAATACATTAATTTAAATTATTTATGTCCCAATTTCATAATTTGTCAAGTATGGCATTTGGTAAACATTACTTTTAAAGCGTTTTTGTAAAAATTAAATATTTTACTGTTTTTATATTCTTTTGAAATTATAAAAATATCGTAATTAGAAATAAAACATTAGAAAAAGCGTAATTTAAATAAAACTAAGTGAAATGAAAAAATGTTTTCTTTATTATTCCTCATATTCTGGAAATTTTTCAGTTTAATTTTCACATTTTAAAAAAGAATATGTATTTAGAAAGCAATTTTATTAAGTAAATTTATACTTGCGCAAGAAATTTTTGAAACGGTAATAATTTCAAGCTAATGCAAATGGATAGTGATATTTCAGAATAATCAATAAAAAAAGTATGTCTGAATAATAAATTAAATTTAATAAACTGCAAATTAAGCACAAAAAAATGTCTTACTTTAAACAATAACTTGCAGTTATATGCATTAAAACTACTGTATTTTAAACAAAAAAAAGGTTTAAAATTCAAATAATGTCATGTTTAGGTTGTAAAAATGACACGACAGATCAGTTGAGCAAAAAACGATTGCAGTTGTAAAAATGGCCAAACATGCGTTGAAAATAAAATGCATCCTTCATTGGTTTGATCATGTTGCCCAAGTTGACTTGCAACAGGCGTGGTTGGTGTTGAAGTTGGTGATTCAGCATCAGCTTTTGGACAACATGGTCATACCGTTGCCATTTTTGAGTGATGTCGATCATTATAGCATAGGAAGTTGCGTTTTGAAGAAAGCAACCCCGTTGGCTAGACGTTTACTTTTTGTAGAGGATGTTCGTTGGAAGCCGGTGGGAAGTTTCGAAACACTGGCTAAAGAGATCACACCGTTGTGCTTGAAGAAAAGCAAAAACTGTTTGCATTGTATAGAAGCGATAATCAATCCAAAATATCATTACACTTTTAATGCGCCTTTTGGAGGCAACGTTGGTAAGTGATTTTATTAATTAAAATTTTTTTTTTAATGTTCATCATGCAGAAATGGAGGTGAAAATCAACAACACTATTCGACAGTTGATTCTGCATTTTTTGCCAGAAGACATTTGCTTCAACATGAAAACCTTAGCACTGATGAACGATGGCAAATCTCCAAGTTCAATTTACATAATTCACGAAAGATTCATCGCCAGAGAGATGTTTGTCATGCTTAGCCGGGGTGGTCAAAGCAAAAAATACACATTTAAGAACTTTCCCATTGCAATTGTATTGACTAAGTATCGGTTGACTAAGGAAGGTCGGCCAGTTCGAGAAAAAAAGATACGTGGTTACAATTTCATTGGTAATTCTGTTTTTTTTTCTAAATAACTAAACATAAAGCTCAATTTTGAATATCTTACAAATGATTAATTTAACCGTATATCATAGTTTCCTTTTTAATATTTTGTTCATCATTCAATTCAGCTAATATTTCATTTATAATTTATTTGACAATTTCAGGAAAATGGCTTAGAGCTGATGATTTTAAATGGCCAGAAATTACTGAAAAAGCAGTTGTTGTTGATAAGTTATTGATCAAACCCGGAGATGAAATAATTATAGAGGAAGAATACAGCACAGCACGTGAAGAAAACAGTGAAAACGACGAAAAATAATGTTAGCATTTATTGTTACTCATTTTATTATTAACTTATTTGAATTTGAAACTTTATATGCAGCAGTTTATATTGTTTGATTGTTATAAACTTATTATCATTTTTTATTATTTTCAAAATTAAATTTATTTCATAATTCATTTTACTTATATATGTCAGTTAATATCTAAATAAAAGAAAAATAATCTTTTATAATGAAACGCTTATTTTCAAGTATGAGAGCCGAAATATTATAAAAAAGTAAAACTTAGCATGCTAAAATAAATAAAATTCAATAAATTTTTTTCTAATATTCAACATGCCATTGCTACTACACTAAATATATGTTTACTCATATTGAAGTATATTTGCTAAATGCTTTGAAAAGTTATAAAAACGAATTTTATTAAGCAGAAACTACATGTTGTTAGAATCTGTTTTTTCTAAACATGCAAATGAGTAATAATTAGATTTAACAATTGGAATTTGAAAAAACAATTAAATCCAATTGATTGATGCATGAACTGTAATGAATGAATGCTGCATTGTCTGAAATGTAAAGAATAATGCCACACTGTGCAATAATTGCATTTCAAACTGAGATAATTAATATTCATTTTAATTATTCAGCTTTGCAATAGTTTTCCATCATTTTTCATGTCTCTGTCAACAAAACAACCCCCAGCACATTCTAACAGTAAAATTTTTACTGAAGATGTAAAGTAAGTAGTGAAAATAATTTTATTTTTAACAGCAATAAATAAATAAAACATGAACAAAAAGTGACTTGAAATATTACTATAGATTTTATAAATTTTAGTTTTTTTCTAATTAATTTAGTAAAATTCTATAAAGCTTATATAGAAAATTTATCCAGTATTAATTATTATAATTTTCATTGCAATGCAATAGTATTAGATCAATTAATAAAATATTCACATACATGTATAAGTTTTTTTAGAAATATAGTTTAATAGATTCTATAATTGTAACTTCATTTATAATTATTACAAAAAATTATTTATTTCAAACAATTTATATATAAATTTTTACATTTAGCCCCAATCTAGACGGCAATTCAATCATTCAATCTTTGGAGCCGTTGGTATGTTTGAAATCCTGCCAAATTCGTCCAGCCGTTCGTGCAATTGCTGTTCTCGAACTATTTTACGCAATAATAGCTGCATCATTGTTAAAAAGTTTCAGAAACTGCGATAATGGAACAAGAATTTGCAAAGTATTTCAAAGCAATTTAGCGTTAATTATCATAATTTGTCACTGTATTTTGGTGTTCTTCATGAGCGCTACGATGATCAAAGCTTCTCATCGTCTCAACAAACAGATCATTTTAACAAACTTACTTTTCCATTGCATGATATTAGTTGAAATGTTGCTTTGCATAGGTGCAATCAATTGGGTAACTATAGTGCATGACAAACTGTATACAAAAATTAATATCATTCTACAATTTTACTGTGCTTTTTTAGCTCTATCACATCTTTGGTCCACATGTGTTATAATATCATGCTTTAAATACTGTCGATTTATCATTGCTGTAGAAAGGCAGTTGAATGCAAACTCAGAAATAGATGATTCCAGTGCAAAAGCAGAAATTAAATGACCTTTTACATTGAGAGCAAAAACAGAAATTATCATTATAATGCATATCTACAAAAGAAATTTCAAATTACAACCGATATTATGCGTTATTCTTATTAAAAAAAACTGCAATTTCATCGACATGCCTTTCAATACAATCAAATCATTAATCAACAGCTGAATTATAAAAGGAAAAAATATATTGACTATATTTTATAGCAAATAAATTCAACAAATAAAGTGGACAGTTTAATTTTAAGCATGCAATATTTTGAAACACTCGATTTCATTCATAAATTTGTAATGGAATGACATTTATTTTCTGAAGAAATTGCTATACCGAATGTACAACTGTACAATACACGCAAATGGCACCTTCCACTTACAACAATGAGTACATGAAGTTGACTAGCAACCACTAGGATGACTGATATCAGAAATATGAGAAAATTTTTCTCTTTGTCGACGATTTTTGAACCAATTGCTAACCTGCAGGAAGTTGAGACCGGATTTTTCAGCAATTACTCGTTTCTCTTCTGCCGAAGGGTATTTATTCTCTTTGTAAAATGCCTTCAGTTGCTGAAGTACAAATAAACAGTTGAAATTCAAATTAATCCATTTCGAAAGTAAAACTTATTCTACATGAATAAAAATAATAAATACATATATTCATATGCATATATTTTAATTTTAAGATATTAACACATAAACAATTGTTACTGAAGTTAATTAGCCGGCTTAGGTTTGTGAAACGTTGAAATTATCTTTGTATTTTTCAACCTTTGCTACGCCCATGCTACCTAGAGAATAGAATTTATCTCAGCTAATGAGCTAACATCTTATAATCAATAAGTCACTTCTATCAATCATTTTAGTTAGGCTATCTGAGTTGACCAACTCTGACCGACATTGCAGCAAAACACTGAAGCAATGATGCGCAAAAATGAGGTAACAGTTATATCATCAAAACTAATTTCAGTTGCCTTAACGGAAGTTTTAAAACAACCAAATGCTTAAAGCAGCTTCCAAAAGTAGAAAACAAGCATCTATATCCAAGCAATTTGAGGATAAAAATTTTCTTGAACACAGATGACCAATAATAGTATAAGTAGTAAACAGCAATGATAATAATAAGATAAGATAAGATAAGATAATAAGATTATTATTGCTATTATAGCTATTGTTATTAAACGTAAAAAAACATATTTACCTTTCGTGAGTTTTCTTTAAAGCTATATATAGTTTCTTGCCCGTCCCAAATTGTAGAAGGAGGCGGATGCTTTTTCCGTAAACGATACTTTTCCACTGCACCAAGTGGTTTGCATCGAGCCTGCTCTAATTCTGCGTAATGTGCCTGCCACCAAATTTCTTGCAGTTCTTCGTGATATCGTGAATCAAATACGCTACTGGACAATAAATCATAAATTTCTTTAAAACGACATTTCATCAGCAAATAAAGTAATCTTGCTCGCATCAATGAGGGATGCGTTGAATGCAAATATTCATTCGGATAAAGGTAATCAAACAAGCGGCATATAGATGGATAATCTTTAGCTTTGCATAACGTTTCACAAATGCACGTCAGCTGTTCGTCTGTATAGGCAAGGTGGTTTTGTCGAATCATCACTTGTTGTTGTTGTTGTTGTTCTCTGGCCATACTAGCTGCACATATATAGACATTTATCAAGATAAGATATTTCCCAGGTGTCAGCTATACTGCTAAGCCTTCTATTCAACTTGACTCATGGCACAGACATTGCTGGCGCTGTAAGCGGATCTTTATAGACGAACAAGCTACAGAGACGTATCAAATTCTGACCTTTATATTTGATGGCTTATAGCCGGTGAAAAGACGATCTTACTTTTAGTCTGCTAATTGCCCCAAACAAAGCTGAGACTTTGATTTTTGTTCTCAATGAAAGCAATTATCGGTTGGTAACCATCAGGGCATACATGGGCTTGATTCATGAGATGATTGCCATCGGCGCCAAGTGTTCTGTCTGCGCTTTTCTGGTGGTGTAATTTTTTAGGCTAATTTCGATGGCCATTTTGCAGTAGGGTCATTGTGCATTGAAAAGAAAGACATGAGTTCCAACCCTCTTCCGTCAACTAGCCATCAACTAAACTGCGTAGTCTTCTCTGACCTGACCGCTCGCTGAGCATGTTTTTCTGTAATCAAAGAATTTGCGCCTCAGATATTCTTTTTCTGTAAAAAAGATTGACAGCCAAAAAGTTATTTTTTTTCTGACACATAAGAATTCGTCCCCTTGAAATGTCATTTTCTAAAGTAGCTGAGGTGATATTTTCATTGCTAATTAAATGCAGTAGTTTTATAGATGTAAACGATATGCTAATTAAAAAATATCTCTATCTTTTCCTTCTAAGTCATTCTTTGATGATGTAATAATGCAATTACATTGAGTATTAATTCACTCTGTGTGGTGTTGTTGGTTCTTTCTTTCACAATAAAAACATTATAATAAGCATGAATTTTTTTAACAGATATTTTTCATTATTCTAGTAAAGAATTTTGTGCGTTTGCTTTCATGTTTAGTAGCAAAATTTATTATTATTATTTGAAAATTTTGCACACATCATGTTATACCGTGCTTTGTCTGACTTGTGCATGTTTAATAGTAAAAAAGGATTTAAGATAAAAATTTAAATAAATTTAATTCAAAATAAAAGGAACTTAATATAAAATATTATCAAATTTTTGGTTTGTTGATTCTTTAAGTTTTGAATAAATTTCATTTGCTACTGTAACTTTAATTAAGTATTTTGATTCTGTAAACTTCCGTTTCTTTTGTATTAATGCAATAAATGACGCATTGTGCTAATTGATCAAAGAATACATTTATAGGGCCACCAATTCGACATTTCCTGCGTTGAACTGATTTCAACTGAAATGCATTAAAAAAATTTATTGATAATAAAGTGAAACATTATTTTTCAATGTTTTTAAATGTTTCAATGTTTTATTCTATTCTGCATATAAACAAGCGTATTGTTTTATTAAAGTTTTAATATTACATTGAAGATAAGAATTTAATTATATCATACCAAGGGATATTGATTGAATATTTATAATTTATTTAAAACAATCAGTTTATTTTTTGAAGGTTTATTATATGTGTAGTATACCAAAGTTTTAATTCATTATTTTGCATTTGTCAAAATTCATATGTTTCGAAGGAGGTTTACTTATTTAAAAAGTAATAAAGAGTTTATGTAAGCAGCGCTAATTAAAATTAAAATTAAAATTAAATTAAATTTGCATTTGAATTAGAAAATACTCCAAAGAAACTTTTATTGTCGAACTATTTAATTGATAATAGTTGTTCACGATTGGCTAGTTAATTTTTCAAAATTTCACTGTTTTTTAAAGATATTTCAGGTACTGAAATACTTCATAGAATATAATTAATTCACTTTAATAAGTGAATTAATTGAAAGAAATACCAATGCAAAATAACTTGCTGATTTCTGCAGCTTTTAATGTAAGATTTTTCATGAGTAATTTTTGTTTGTCAGCGGAAGGAAAATTGTCACTAGTGTGTCACAGTTCGAACAAAAGAATCAAATTAGTTTCAGGTCGCTGACCTTGGTTCTCAAATTTCACATTTTTATTTTCACATAAAAGAAATATTAGTTAGAATTCGAAGCAGTAGAAACCAGATGCTTCTTTTTTTTCTATTCCCCAATCTAATAACATAACGTTTTGCTACGAGCAGGTGCTGATTAAGAATCCCACTGCAGCATTTTTCATTAACAGATGCAGATTATAAGCAACAATTGGCTGTTACGGCAGACTGTACAACAGACAGTCGTAACAAACAAGAAATGGCTAAAATTCTAAGTGGTTGGGCTCTTTTCTACATTCAAAATTAAGGGACTAATTTTGGGTATGATGAACTGATTTTCCGGTAGTTGGACATCCAAATTTTGATTTGCATTCATTAACAAATTCGCAGTCAACAGCACCTCGTTGTCAACCATGTTAGGGTGGATAGTTTTATATTGCTCTGTTTGGGTATCTGAGTCGACGATCAGATTTTGTTCAGCTTTGCTCATTGTCTGTGTTTCGCATTCTTTCACAGCTTGCTTTGCAACTTCACATTTGGATTTCCCTTCAACTGGAACAGAGCCCACTTTGGACTCAGACAACACAGCATTGACGGTCTGCAGAGGGACTGAAAGTAGAGAAGTGGTCATTGCATTTTTCGTCTTTATATCTTTCGATTCCACTGCAGTACAGTTAACTAGATCACTAATACGATTTTTTCTAGATTTCTTGAAATGTATATAACAAAGAACCACTGCTGCGATGATAATGATAAAAAGTATCAAAGCAAGTACAACCCAAGTTAAAACGGAATTCACCGATGAACTACGATGAGTAGCCGGCACTTGGCCAAATAAACTCGGTGGTATAGGATAAGGAATAGTAGTGCCATCTGCAATTAGAAAATTCACATCAATTATTCATCATTGAAGCACAATTTTGATGTTTATGCATTTAAATTGAAATTTTTACTCATCTGTAATTGTCGATTTAAAAACAATTTTTAAAATTTGCTTTTTTACATATAATCATTACTGTGCACAAATTAAAAGCATTTCAAAAATAAAAATTACGATAAAATAAAGTTTTACCTAATTTTTTTTCACATATGAATGCATGCCTTGAGAAACAGTGGTCAACATCATATATACCATAAGTGAGATTAAAATCCAAATAAAGGCAGTTCAGTTGTGAAAATTTTGATTCAATAGAAAACCTAAATTTTGTTTTTTAAATGCATGATATACCATGAATGTAAAATGTGATTACTTTTCTGGCCAGACGGTCAACTGGTCGTTAATAGATTTTCCAATGTTCTGACCATTCAAATCTGTCAATCCAACCCAAGGTTGTTCTCCAGAAGAAGCAAATAAGCCTGAACATTAATTAATCATATCGCTTTTTCTTTATTATAATAACCCACTTTCAAAGTTTATTGCTAAAACAATTTTCTAACATGTACATTGTCACATTACATGACATGTAATAAACTATATTACAACAATAACTTTATTGTTTCCTAATATGAAAATTTTATTGCAATTGCATAATTGCATAATAGACATACTAACAACAGCGTGGTATTCATCTTGACTTGTAAGCACTAATAAATTGCTTCGATCGTAAATGCAGTGCTTTTGAGCTTCTGGCCAACTGTACTGCTGAGGTGAGCTTTGCATGCGATAGCAGCGGTTGAGCGCTTTAAACGATGTCCACCCTGCAGGGCAATCTGTAACAGCTGTAACGCCTAATTTTGTATAGCACATGCAGTAATTCAATAAATATGCATTTTACACTGTTCAATGTAAGACATGTTCGCACCAACTTCTTGATAATAGGAGTCAGATTTGAAGTGAATATACAAGCGATCAGTTGAGCTGATTATTGACGTTGGGTTGCTTTGACCGCACCATTTCACAATAGGAGTTGCCAATGAATTTCCTCCTGATGGGAAAGAATATAATGTGGCAGATAAATAATTCTTGCGTGCACGCAGTGATGTTGCGTGCTTTAAGTTAATTATTTTTTAATTTTCATTTTTAAAAATGATATTTTCCTGGTTTTCTTTCAAAACTGTGACATACATCTATTTCTACAGGTAAACTGAAATATTATTTGAAAATTTTTTCATACTAATTATTTGAAAAATAAAGAATTGTAACGTTTATTATTGTTATTTTAAATATATAATTAAGAGTAAGTGTTTTTCATGCATTTGCAATTTTACAATAAAAGTTTTTGAAAAAGAAGAAAAACATTTATTAATTAAAAATTAACATTATACGAATGGTTTTTCTTTTGTTTTTTTTTTGGTTTTTATTTACCATCTCGAACTTCGATGAAATCATCACAGACACCAAAAAGGCGATCTTCGATTTGTGATTCGTGTACAAAAAGTTGCACTTTGTTTTCTGGTCTTGAAGCACGAATTATCCAATGGCAACTTAAATTAGGACTGTACTGCCTTTTTCCCACAAAACCGGGAGTGGTCAGAAAATTGCGACATTTAGTAGCAGTTAAAATTAGCGGAGATGCTTTCGACGGACACTCCTCTGAAATAAAGCTGTTATTAAATTGAATAAATTATCATTGTCAGGTAATTAATTTATTGGGAAAAATTGCTTTCCACCAGCTGCACCGCTTTTTCTAATTTTTGCAATGAATTGAAGATTGCAGAAGGGTATGTTTTATTAATGTTATTATCCAAAATCAATAATAATGCTAGTGCAAAAATAGCCTGTCTTGTTTATCTGTTTGTTTTTTTTGTCAATAATTGCTAATATTAATGGCTTAAAAAAGCTCACCTGTAGTCGTTGAGTAACAAGAGACCAGCATGGCTGTTGAAGTCAGCCAAAACAGCAGCAACATCAAAAGAGAATAAGCACCAGTTGGATGATGGAGCTGGAGTTGATGAGTTGCAGGAGGACGAACCCTCTTGGGTCAACGCTTTTGCATCGTCCACAAGGTGCAATGCTAGCTGATTAGCATGCGGAACGAACGCAACTGGCACCCGCTTCAAGCCAGGCTAGCGGTTGCACAGTGATCGAAATATCGACATATTCGATGCTACACGTCAACAAGACCACACTTTACACCGGCTGTAAAGTGGATCGTTGGTCAGCGGCCAAAACAATACACTACGGGGAAGTGGGCAAGCATAGAAAAGGAAAGCGGCAGGGAAAGAAAGAGTGGTCAGTGGAAAATCGTGCTGTTGCTAGACAACCTGCTAATTTGCGTTGCCAAATCGGCTTGGTCTCAAGATTTGTCATTTCTAACTCGACCAAGAAGAGATGCACGCCACTCCCTAATGGGTTTGATTGATCTTCCGGGGCATTAGCTCTCACTCACACTCTCACCCTGTGTGTGTGTGTGTGTGTATGTATCAGAATGTTTTATTCAGAAACGATTTGGAAAATTTATTTATACCATATTGCAATTTTTACATTAATATCTGAAATTATTAAAAAGGACTGATTTCTTTTTTTAAAAAACGGTTAGAAGCAAAATGGCTTTATTTTTAATAAATAAAACATCAAGCGGTACGCTAGTTGTTTCCTTTTAACGATTTTTTTTATAATTTATATCTGCTGGTTAGTTGAACAAAATTTTTTGAACTTATTATGAAAAAGGTAGCAAAAGTGAGAAATTTTGATAAATTAAATGAATTTAATATAAAAATTAAATTTTTGATTGAATGTTGAAAAATGTTCCCAAAAAGCTAAGCAGTTTTTTGAGAAAGAAATTTTTAATTTATCTTCTAAATGCAGCAAACAAATCAGAGATAAGTAATTTGATTAAACAAATATTAACGCTGTGCAAATGTTTCACGCGTAAACAATTAAATAAATATCAGAGAATAACGATGCGAGAAGAGAGGGGGACCAATTGAAATTCAGAATCACATTTTCCAATATGAAATGCAAATTCTTTAAGATATTGAATTTATTAATTGACTTCATTGATAATTGAATTGTAATGTAATTTTTTTATGAAAAAAATTTTTTATATTCATTGTATTAAAATGTAAAATTATATTTATTATTACTTAATTCTTCAGGTACTTGAAAAATTGAATTACTAACTGGCTTGAAGGTTTGTTTGTTCAAATATCTGGTGATTTTTTGGTCCATATAAATAAGTAAATTTATTTAATTTTATTTTAAGGTAATTTATTTCAAAAAAAAAATTGTGAAATCTGACTTGCGGTCAGAACTTTAAATATGAACGCATAATGTTAATTATTGATATTGTACTGATCATGATACATACAAATAATGTGGAATTTAATTTCAATATTTCAATGATTCAAAAGATTCACTATTTATAAGTGTGCAGTGTAACTTTCATTCAAAGCTACTTTGCTAATTTTACGATACTCAATCTTGTTTCACCAATATTTATCAATCTGTTTATGCAAACATATTGCATGTTTATTTATAAATAAAATTTATATAAAATAATGATTAAAAGAGAAATGATCTATTGGAACACTATTAAATAAAGTGTAATAGAATGATTGTATAATTCTGATGGCATGCCAAGTATGCAAGATTTGCTGTTGCACTATTGGAAAGCAATTAATTCATTGAAATTTGGCACAGAAATGGGCCAGAATTCTGGAATGGGTATTTAAACAGCGTTTCCGATGTGCATTCATTGATCTTGTTGCAAAATTTATGCAGCCCATTTTTGAAAAATTAAAAAAAAGAAACTTCACTCTACTACTATTATTTGTTCTTCTTTTTGTATTTTATTTATTTTTTGTTGTCAAAAATAATAATAAAATTCATCATTATTAAGTTGAATAGTTTAATTGAATTAATAATCCCCCCTTCCCTTTGGATTAAGTATAGCAGTCAACAGAAGAAGTCAGTAACAAAAACAATACAAAAAATATAGTAATTAATGTACACAATAGAGAAGACAGACGAGAGTTAAAAAGAACGCTTATTATTAAAAAGAGCCAAGCTTTATCCCTGAATAATGCTAATGATAAGAATGAGAATAAGAATATATTGGTGCAGGTGTGCTTGATGTTGGGATGAAATGGTCGTCGACACAATTTCTGAACACAACGGAGGTCAACAATATTGTTCTTCTTTTTTATTATTCAAATAGAAGATCAGCAAGCAACCTTTTGAGCATATTTTTTTAACAAAATAAATCTGATCAATCAATACAATCTGCCAATCAGTAAAATACTTCATTTAAATCTAATGGATGACATTCAAACAACAGCATTCAGCTCAGCTCGGCTAAAAACATCTACTACCACTAGCAGCAGCTATTTTCAAGTGGTGATTATTAAACGCTGGGAAAAGCAAAACACACAGATGCATAATCTGGGCACACAGTGGAAGTAAACACTGCCAACTGGAGCACACTGTTTTTCGTGATATAAGCGCATCACAACCAGTTTTGTATAGCATTTTTTGAAGCTGCTACTTCAGAGATACTTGGTCTTTCGTCTGAAGTGAACAGTGCACAAAGTTCGTCACAACGTTTTGCTCCAGCAGCTAGCTACTGGTAAGTTGAACGATAATAATAATATTACTATTATAATAATACTCGTACTCATTTGTCCATAATTTGAAAATTAATAATATTTCAACAAATTATTATTATTATCTTTTGATTACTGATGATTGATGATGATGCATGCATCTCTCTCCCTCGCTCTCTCTCTCTCGCTGATACTGCAGTTTTCACCTTTGATTCCAAAAAGAATCTAAGCAAAAAAAACAATGTCATGGGTTTTTTAAAATTAATTGCTACTTTTGATGCAAACTGATGATTGCCAGTATTTTTGAAAATGTGAAAATTTTCACCCGAATTGAAAACAAAAATTTGCAAACATAGAAACATACAAACAAGTAACAATGAGAACGTGCGTTAATAATTGCAGCTGAGACGAATGCTGACAATTTGAAAAGTTGTGCCGCTGCTTGTTGCCAGTTTTTGAAATTTTCCTTTGCATGTACAAAATTGTTCATCCACATCAACAGCTTTTACCAAATTGTAATACTCCACGCCCCTGGCCATTGGCCAAAATTAATTGTATCACACACACACACATATATTTACATATATATGTATTGTAGTTGTTGTTGCTCTTCTAATTTGCATAATATCTATTCTATTGATTAAATTTTCATTTAAAATTAATTCATTCAAGTTAGAGGCCATTTTTGTACATTTCAATTAATTGTACAATTTCGTTTGTTATGTCGAGTGCATGTCACAAAATTTTGCATAATACTAATAATTTACATATGAAGTGGAATCTGAAGTTCAATACAAAAAACATTAGATGAGATGAATGGCCAGCCGACTAGCTTGTTGATGTGAAATTTTCATTTTCTGCAAAAATTTTTGAAACCGGAACTTCACATGAAACTGATTAGCAATGCCAGTCCATCCATTGCAATGTCAAATGAAAACCTAGTTCCGTTTCGCGTTCTCAAAGTGTGTGTGTGTGTGTGTGTGTTCAAGCAGGTAATGATCGCGATCATCATCATCATCATCATCATCATCAGCGGGTGAAATAAATCATCAAACGACCAAATTTGGTCCAAAGTCACTGGCTGCTGTGCTGGCAAAATTTTGCCAAGCTTAAAACACCAAAATAAGAGCACATCCAGAAACCATTGAAACAACAACAAAAATACAAATTTAACAATTTTTTTTTCAACCCAATCAACCCCTCTAAGTGACAGATATTTTGATAAAATGATTCTTTCCCCAATTATAACTAACGTTTTATTGCTTCGTTGAAAAAAAAAGGTGAAACTTTTTAGAGAAACAAATCAGTTGTTGCAGTCCATGAATGAACACAATATAGACAACAGTTGGTTGCTGATCTGTCGTTGAAGCACACCCGCATACAAACGTACATAGACGCTGCATACGCACCACCGTTGACTAAAGGGAAGAAATTTTTTGTTAAGACAGAGAATTATTGTTCAAAAATTACAATGGAACAAAAGGTGCCATTTTGGCGTTCAGTACGTTTGAGCATAATTTTGCTGACCGCGGGCGGGATGTTCGCTTTTACCCTGATGCGAGGTTTGATTGGATTTTCAATGGTCTGCATGGTCAATTCCACCGCCATCGGCGGCGGACAACCGCGTCACAATTACAACGCCAGTGGAGCAGCAATGTGCGATGAACAAGTTGTCCAGATCAAAGACGAGTACGATGGCCAATTCCCGTGGCTACCGCATCAGCAAGGCATAGTTTTCGCGGCACTATCTTGGGGTGAAATTTTGACCGACCTTCCCGCCGGATACTTGTCGACTAGATATAGTCCGAAGAAGATGTTCGCAATCGGTGCAATATTGGCCGCAGCGGCGACGGCCGCTATCCCATCAGTCGCGAGCTACGGCTATGGAGCCGTAGCCGCCATGCGAATCTTAGTCGGTAAGAGACAAATTTAACATTCTGTGTGCGCATTTTGTGTTTTGTGTGCATGCATCATTTTACGTGAAATGAAAATAAATTTTAAAATTGTTTATTCATATTTCAGGAATGGCATTCGCTGTATTATGGCCGGTGAAAAGTTCCATAGTATCACGGTGGACGCCGGCGTCAGAACGAAGTACCGCGCTGAGCATCGCAACAAGCACCAATCAGCTCAGCGTAGTGGTCGCCATGTTGTCCAGTTCTTGGCTTTGCAAGCAGAAGTGGCTCTTCGGCGGCTGGCCGGCAATTTTCTACCTCACGTCAATTGTCACGCTAGGCTGGGCAGTATGTTGGACATTCTGGGTAACAGATAGCCCCAAGAAGCACCGATTCATCAGCAAAGCTGAAATTGACTACATCGACAAAGACAGACAACTGATTTGCAAATTGCCCGGAAAAATCCGATTTCTCATCAAGCAGCGCTGCGTTTGGGCAATTGTACTCTGTCAAGGATCGGCTACTTGGGGCATGTTCAGCTTGCTCTTCTACTTGCCTCAGTATCTGCGTGACGTGATGCGGGTAGATTTGAAAAGAAACGGCCTCTATTCAGCGTTGCCGTTCTTTGCTCAATTTTTGGGACGTCTGATGGTTGGCTATATCGCAGACTCCATCGTTCAAAGGGCCAAACTCAGTCGTACTGTGGTGATGAAACTCTTCAACTCGATCGGCTTTTTCAGTTTAGGAGCCCTGCTGTTCGCAAGCGGCTTTCTGACTTGTGAACGCAGCGGCTGGGCGATCGGGTTGATCACAACCGGCACCACGTTGTGGGCGTCAGTTGTGGCCGGTTTCGTCAGCAGTACAGTACTGGTGGCCCCGTCTCTGGCAGGGATAATCTCCTCTTGGGCAAAATTTTACGGAACGTTCATCGGTTTGCTTTTGCCCCATGTCGTCGGTGCCATTGTGCGGACCGGTGCCCAACACGAATGGCAAATTGTGTTCGGCATCGGCCTGTTGCAGCTTTACATCAGCGGATTTGTGTTCATTGCCTGTGGTTCCGGAGAGCACCTCGATCTCAGTGAACTGCACCGCAACAAACGCGAACTCCAATCTGAGAAGGCTCGCAACTCCGGCGACACAGCTCTCTGCCAGTTGACAGCGAATGGAGAAACAACATAAAGATTCGAGAAATAAGAAGAAAATACCATCAAAAAGAAATCACATGTAAAAACTAACAACTGTACTAACTAATTACATGCTTGATGAAATGATGTAGCACCATTTGTGACGTTGTATCCAAAATAAAAAGGAAAGAAAAAAACTCATTGCCATTGTTTCTTCAAAACAAATTAATTCACATAAATTGCAACGGTTAAATTATCTATTCAATTTGCTGCCTGTTTGGTTACTTTGCTCCTTTTCAATACAACCAACAAAAGCAGTTTCAATCAGTACCAACCAACAAAATGACAATGAGAAAAAAATTTCCATATGCATTTGAAACATTTTAAAAATTAATATAAACCTTAAACGTTCGCATAATGCGGACAGAAGCAGAACAGTTAAAATAGCATGTTTCCTGCATGCTCGAACGTTTTGGAAAAAAATATTCATTAAAACAATAAAACAGCAATGGTGAAAAATGAAGTTTCATGCATGAAATCTTTTTACACCAAAACAGAGATGCTAAAACAAAATACAAAACTAAATGCGTAAGTAGTTAGTGATTAGTAATTGCCAACTGGCACAGAGCATTTAGATGAAAGCTTTTGAGCGCCATTTCATAGCTTCATCAACGTCTTGTTCTTCAAAGTCCTCCTGACTGATGTCGGAAATCGACGAAATCGATTCCGCACGTGCAAGAGGTGCTTCCTTTTTTTTGTTCTCCACCTTCTTCTCAAGCATGTTCACTCTGGCCCAACCACGGCTAAAATACAAATTAAAAAAATTAATATTTATTTGTTGTTGTTAAAAAACAATCTGTATTTCAGAAAAGAAAGTTAAACTTAAAAAAAAAAACAGAATTATTGTAAAACTTGAATTTCAGAAAAAACTACAGTACGTTAAAACAAAAATTTAGAAAATTAACTTGGATAGAAAATCAAAAATAAATAAATTCTGGATAAATAATATGAAAATAATATTTAACATGTTTTCGAAAAAATATGTATTAAAAAAAACTCACATTTCCTCATCCGCTTCTTCTACACTTCTTTCAAAAACCAACGCCTCATACTCCTCCTCATTAATAGCACTGGAAATTTTTTCTTCTAATTTGATTTCTTTTTGAAAGCGCTGCCATTCCTCTTCTGAAGTATTTCGGACATCAACCTTTCGGACCTTGTAAAATGCAAAATTTTTACAAAACAAAAACACTCAAAAAAGTATATCACCAATACCTCAGCATCTTTATTTGGATCATCAAAAAACCCTTCCGGCAATTCAGTCTCAGTATTCGAATTCAAATTACTAGTCTCTTGATCCATTTGTTCACCGACTGCAATATCATCCGATACGTCAACTGAAATAACGATAACGAAGAATTGAAAAAATCGGTGTCCAGTAGATACAAAATGAACACAGTCAATTTTACCGCGTGCTACAGTCGACTGCTGATCGCCATCATTGTTGTCAAAAAAATCTTCAGGAAGTCTGAAACAGAATACTGTCTGCACAATTTATTCTCAAAAGAAAACTGACAAACTTTTACCTTTGCATTTCTGGCTGCGTTGCGTCAGAATTATCTACAAATAATCAAAATGCGAATACAATTATATCAAAAAATAAGCTGATGCAGTCAAAAATTACCCTTCGCAATCTTCGCTGAAATTTCACATTCAGCTGCTTCGTCCGCCTTTCGCTTTTCTGGCACACAACCAGACCCACTAGCTTTCTCTGCCGCCGCTTTTTGCTTCGCTGCTTTTCGAGCAATCAAATTCTAAAATATAAAATTTTTGGATAAACTGAGTGGGAAAATGCGAAAACGTTCAAATTACATACATCCCGATGCTGCAGTCCTCGTACATGTGCAACCCAGCACTTTACGCTTCGTACTCTGGTATTGCAGAGAGTGCAATGCAGAACTCCAGCAGTACTGTACCTTGCGTACGGAGAATTGGCGGCAAACGACATTTCTCCTGAATAAAAACGAATAAAATTAATTATATTATAATCATCAACAAGATGAAGTGAATCAAGTCAGAAGCTCTGCATACTTATTACATAAATAAATATGTATAAATAGATATATATTTATTTATTTAATACAGTCAAACAGAGCCTTTCTGATTCACATCAAGGTTGAAGAAAAATACTCAGCAAAACCGAGTCAACTTACCACGACGACAACGCAATAAACTAACTATTACACTGCAAACGAAAGCTTATATACTCAGGAACTGGCAAGTTTACTGTATTTAGAAAATTGAAAATCAAGATTATTAAATTTAAAAACATAATTCTTATAAGAAATTCAAATAAAAGAATATCAGTTCTTTAATTTAATAATTTTATTCTTATAATTATATAATTATATTAAAGTATTTTTTCGTAAAAATGTTATTTCGTGAGTACTGTGAACTCACGCTTTCCCTGATTGGCTAATTTTAATTTATGCAAATTTAAGTTATCTTTCAGTGAAAATTGGCAAAAAATTGTGTTCATCAAAGAAGTGAACCATTTTTTTCATCATACTTATGCATAGCATATAGAATAATTCGTGAACAGAATTTGTGTTAAATTTTTTACAGCGGTAGATATACGATTAGCACAACAACATCCAAATGTTAGCTGATATAAAATTTACATGTTTGTCACAAAATTTGCATATAAATCCATCCAAATTTTGCATGTAAAACAAACTCAAACAGAAACTCTATATGGTAATTTTTGTTACAAATGAAATATGCAAACTACTTTGATTGAACACAGTTTACATATTTGTGATCATATTTCAAACGTAGACAATTGTAGTTGTGAATTTGTTTGTACGAAAATAATGCAAATAAGATAGATGTGTCAAAAATTGTAAAAAAAGCGTCATGAACGGAAGTTCTTTATTTTGAACATAAATATTGTTTTCAAATTCATATTTGTCATTATTAATTCAAAGAGCAATGTTTAATTCTCACTGAATTTTCTTTTCTCTTTTTCACGAGTGACGGCATTCTGAAAACAGTGGCGCGTGACTAGTAAGTATTTAATTCTTCTACATGCTCAATGCTCAATAACAGAGTTGGCAACAACAACAACAAGGGATTTGGGCTGCATTTCTTGCGTGACAACGCAACAATGCTACAGTGTGGTTTGAAAAATTTCCTCCCAACAATTTATGCTGGTGTTGAAAGCGAGCTATCGGCTTGATTGAAATTACAGTCGGCCCTCAGCATTCGTGGTATGTGCGTTCCTGCGGAATCGCCATTTCCGCTTCTATTCATGCAATCCCCCGCTCCCGGTGCCTTATAATCCTACGCAGTTGTCTGAAAGCTGCAAAGGATATCACAGACCGTCTACTGATTTGCATGTTAAATATTTATCCCATATTTATTTTTTTATTCGTTTGATTGAGTGTATAATAGTCAAAATCATTGCCAGAAGTGGATGGACTGTCCGGTGCATCTTTTTTAAAAAACATTGTTATCGAAAAAATATTGTGACTATAGTAACTTTATGCGTTACGTGTTTACTCAGATTTTGCGTTATTCTCACGCTGTTTTGGATTGTGCTAGCATGAAAGCGGAAGTCTGGACATGTCCAGACTAGTTGGCCAGTCTGGGCTAAGCGTCTGGAATCGCGGAACCGGTGCTGCCGTAGACCAACCTCCCGTTCGCAGCGCCTCCTTTCCGTGCAATTTAATGTTTTTATCTTTTTCATCTTAACATTAGCAGCCGTTAGTTAGTTAGTTTCTCAGTTTGGTTAAGTCGTTATCACTACTGTTATGGTGTGGAACCTCATAAGCGGAAACAACCTTGCACTGAATCTGCAGATCCACAGCATACATACACACTAGGGTCTAAAAATAGGATTTATTTTTTTGGAAAATGTTGAGGGACAACTGTATCATCTTCGAAAAAATAGTTAATTCTACATTCGACAATTGCAGCCAAAGTTGACTTCAACTTTTTATTATTTTTATTTCAAAAACCGATAAAAATTTAAACACCTGTTCACATTTGCAATAAATTATACTTGTTCTAAGTGAATTTTCAGATCAAAACAGTGTAATGATGTGTGTAAAATTAAATAAAATAACTTTAAAACGTTTAAGCAAAATAATCTTAATATTTTTTAAATTTGGAAAAAGTTCAAACTGACCAATAAAAGAAAGTTATGATATACTGTGCTATGTTAGTGATGATCAAGTAGTTCATGTAGCTTTAAAAAAATCTTTTTTAATTCAATATGCAGGTATCAAAGACGGTCAAACAGCTTCGTAAATTATAATAACATACAAAATTGACCAGCACAACAGTCAAGGTTTTTCAAGACGACAATTCCTTCCCAATTGTTTAGCGACGTACTTTTTGACCCTTTCCACAGGTCTCTGCATTCTGCCAAGATCATCGCACTCCTCGTCTTCGTCGCCGTCGTCGTCGCTTTGGGGATTCTTTTCCATCCAACCGAAGCAACTTATTATGAGAATAATTCCGGCAACTGCACCGCCAACGCCCAGCCAAAGCGGATCCACGAATATAATATCCCTGGGCACCAGCGTGACAGTGCCGACGAGATTCTTTTTCACTTCGCAGTGGAAAACTGCCTGCTCTGTGATCGCGTGGATGTGCAGCTCGTTCCCTTCGACCAAAATGTCCATTTGGTCCAAACATCCCTTTATCGGCTTCATGTTCTCGTCGAGCCATTGGACGACATGCTTGCTGGAAGCGGTTTCGTTGTGGCCGCAGTAGAGTATCAAATTGTCCATCGGTTTGAATTCGACCGTCATTTCTTCGAAAACGAAAACCTTCTCATGCTTGAACGGAAATTTACAAAGCGGACAATTGGACAGTTTGGGCTTTTTCGTTTTTCGCTTTTCCGACGGTTCAGTTTGCTCGTCTGTGGTGTCGGCGGTCTCTTGTACAGATTTTTCACCGCCAGTTTCGTCGTTGGCAGGATTCTTTTGACATTCAATCAGATCCAGCTCGCTGATTTCGCAGTGTTTCGACTGGACGTAGATTTTATCATTGATTGGTAGATGTCTATTCCAATTGCTACTGTGGATCTGTTCACGAAACATTGCCGACGTGCACGGAATGCCACTTTCACGGAACTCTGCCGTTGTGAGGAGATAATCCAACTCTTCCATGCCGGGAGTGCCAGGCACATTCAACTTATCCGCCATGTTCAGCTTTCTGTAAGCACAGTGACCTTGTCGAAACAGATATCCCCTAGCAATGAGCAAATTGAACAACAAACAACAAGAAAAAAGAAAAAACTTATTATTTGGTTTTTACTCTGGAGAAGCGCTGCAACAACTGCTCCACGGACTCCAGTGGATAAATTTTTCCAAATTCAGCCAAACTGCTTCAGTTTTTTCCGGAGGATTTTCAGTGGTGAAATCGGCCGAGGTGTGAATTTTGGTAGAGTAATCGACAAAAATGAGAACTTCCGGATCTTCGCGATCGTCGCTTGCACAGTAGAACACGCCCTGTTGCATCCTGTCCTCGTTACGATCCATGACCAACGGCTGCTGTTCAGCATGCACGAACAGATAATAGCCACCTCCGTCGGCTAAATGACTGCCTGCCGGCTGTTCGAAATGATGTATCGTCGACAATCTCAATTGATTATTTTCTATCAAATCAGTAAACATCTAAAAAGAAAGAAAAAATGGTATATTAAAAAATGAAATTGAACAGCCTGAAATATAAATTCATCTGATCACATCGTGAATTGATTGGCCAACAACTCTCCTGCCTAGACGCATTTTCTTCACCGCTGTTCTCCAGTCCATTCGATAGAACTGATTGGCCTGACCGTTGGCCAATCTGTCCCTGCTGTGCACGTAGCAGGGTATTTTGAACGGCTGGTTACCGTGGAACATCCTTTTCAAAAGGTAAGTATTTTGAAAATCGAAAATACTCTTCTCATCAACGAGGCGAACCTTCTTGCCCAGCATCGAGTTGACGAAGAAGAAATAATATTCCGAATGGTTGTAGTTGTCAAAAACCGTGTTGGACGGCATACGGGCATACTCTCGCCACATCTTCACCCCGTCCTTGGGGAAGAATAAATCAAACTTGGGCGATTTGCCGTGCGTCAATACAGCGTCCTCTAATTTTCTGAAAGCCAGCCGACCGTTCAAGTAATTTTTCAAATCCTCCTTTTCATAAAGCAAATGTCGAAATGTGGCATATGTGTATCGTGTTGATTTGTGGTAAATGGAGTTCTGCACGTGCAGCCAAAACGGTCGAACTTGTATCGAAACTCCGGACGGATATCGACTTGAAATCAAATCCGTCGCCTCGTCCAACAGCACATCTGAATTGACAGTGACCAAAACACTGGTCAGAAGAACCAACTTCAACTTGACTCTTACAGCCATAACGTGGGGAAAAAGAACAAAATTCACAACCGATGGACGAACCGGTTGCACATCAACAACACCTCAGAGGAACAAAAAAAATAATCAAGTACATTTTTTTCAAATACTGTAACAAGATTTTTTTTTGTTTACAAAATTTCATTTTCAATATTTCAATGCTTTTCAAACCAAATTGTGCTTAGTGAAAAAAAAATTGAAATATCATCAAATTGCACTACTTCATTTTTGTGTTGACGCAATTTACAAAGAAAAATGACGTTTCAACTGAGTTATTCTTTCTAGTAGTGAACTGCAGAGATGCAGAGTAGAAATTTTGAAATAAAATCTCACTTCGGGAACGAAAGTTAAAACGAATAAACTTGCTCGTACATTCGGGTAAATAGTTCTTGTTTTGCTACATTGGAAAAAAGAAAAAGAAAAGAAGGACCATGCCTCGTATACTGTAGTGGGTAATGTCGTCTCTACTAGTAGTTGGATTTAAAATGAAAATACAATGTTTATATTTTTTTTAAAAAAAATAATAATAATATTTTTCATTCTTTATCCTTCATGGTCGATGTGATCACGTTCCATCCAAGTACCTGCTTGTCGAAACCACAGCTGAACAAATTGCAATGACTGTTGTCATCCGCCCAAGCGCAACAGCAAACCATCCGATGGTGACCCTTGAAAACAATAATAATGATGAATATTAAAAATCTGCATATTTCAGGTGAAAAAAAAACAAAACAATTTTTTTCTTCTACCCGACGACTAGTGGATGGGAGTCTTGTTATACGAACTCCGTTCAAATCGTACAATCTCACTTGTCGATTGTCCGTAGGAATGGCAATGATGTTCGATGTTCGAGAAACGGCAATGCTGAGAAAAATGGATGATAAATTTTCTTAATATACAGATGAGAGATGATGTGTGAAAATTTTGTTTTACCGATTGACAGGCGAATCCATCCTTATGGTAGTCAACGCGGTACGCATGTTGCGAAAGTCCCAAACTTTGACAGATCGATCGTCACTACCAGAGACAATTTTATCTGCTCCGGTAAATACAGCGCTCGTTACAGATCTGTGATAAAATATTTTCATATAATAAATAAATAAATAAATAATATTTATAAACACTTACTCTGTATGACCCTGAAATACAGATACGCTGTGTATGGATTCACGAAAATCCCACAAACGGAATGTGGTGTCGCGGCTTGCAGTGACAACCAACTTCTGCGATGGATGCGCACAGCAGTAGTTCAATTCCAAATCGTGACCAGATAAAATATTCACAATTTCACCACGTTCCGCGTCGAACACATTAGCCGTACGATCCCAGGATGCGGTGACAATTTGATTGTCATTCGCTATCCAATCAGCCGCTATCACCGGACAAGTGTGACCAGTAAGCTTCAACAACGGCTGTCGAATGGTCAGCAAAGTTTCACTTTCTAAAAGTGAATGAAAATTACATTTTTTTTAATTAATAAATAATACAACTCTACTATGCGTACCATCAACAATAATTTCTTCTTTATCTGAACATTTCTCATCTTCTGACGAATGATGACAAGCGCCAATTGTTTGTTGTTGTTCTTGTTGTTGTTGCTGTTGTTGTTGTTGATTAAATGTAGTTGGAGCTTTCCAGATGTGTGCTGATTGGTCACCACTGGCGGTAACAACAAGAATGTTGTCGCCGTTGCCGTTGTTAGTCAAGTTGAAACGTGCACAATTTACTGATCCTTCATGACCAACATACTGAGCAAAACATACGCCTGTCTCTATGCACCAAATTCGAGCTGTTTGATCTAAAAAATTTTCTTTTTCATCATTCAATAATAATAATTATTATTATTATCATTATTAATAATTTTCTTCAAAGATTATACTCGAGATGTTTTCAAAAACAGTGCAAATTAATTCTTCTGGTAAAAACAAAATAAGTGCATTTAAGCTGATGCAAAAGCACTGATGATTAAATGATTAAAATTATTAAAACAGAAATGTCATTTCATTTAATAAATTTTTCACGATATTTTTTAAAATTGCACTTTTGTTATGCTTGTGTTGTTGTGGTGTTGTTCAAATATTTCTGCATGGGGAAAGATTTTTAAAAAAAAAAGATCGATGAATATGAAAAACAGATTAATTAATATCCAGTGGAATATTTGCAAATAAGCCCTGCTTACCTGCTGACGTGGAACAGAGCAAATTGGATTTCGCTGCGTCGACATGCCATACACCGTCTCGGTGTCCTTTGAAAGTGCGCACATAACGCACCCTGTTCGGGTCACTTCCAACTTTGAAGCTGGACACCAAATTCCTTCCTGGAGGCACTTTGAAAGCGGTCTTCAACTTCTGACCCATTTGAATTGCTGAACCAAATGTATTATCATTTACAACAAGGCAAAAAACCCAATAATAATAATAATACTCACTGCTCTTCTTGCTGGAAGCTTTGTTGCCAGCGACCGCTTCGTTTGTGATGGCAAAAATTTCTGCCGCTTTCTCCAACGGCATACCGCCTTCGGCAAGACGATCCGTCAACGCTTCTACTTTGGTGTGTACTGAAAGTGAAAAGCAAGCAAAAGTGAAATTTCAACTTACAATTCTACAAGTTGAGAACAAAAATTTTCCCTTTTTTTCTCTTGCTATTCAATATTTTACCTGCTAATGCAGTTTTGAACGCTTTACCCATGCTTGGTGCATTGAAGTCGATTAAACTCATTTTCAATTCATCTTTAGAAATTTGGAACATTTTTGCAAAATTTTGCAAAAACAATTCAACCACAATCAACCAACCAACTAACTAATCAACTAACTACTTACTGCTTGAACACAGCCGAGCAATGTTAAAAGTATAAATCGACTACTGCTTAATGCTTACTGGTAAACAACAAAATGCATTTTCACCAACGTCAACAAACAATTCACACACACACACACACACACAAAGCCAAGATGATTAAGTGAACAATTCCACTATGGATTATTAATATAAATAAAGCAGATGATGCTGAATAAACAGCAGTAGGAAAGTTTTCAAGTTGGAAGAAAAATTTTATATATATATATATTTAAAAAAAACAGAAAGAAAATGTAAAGAAATCAATAAAAAACTTACGGGATAAATTTTCAACGTAGAGTGCTTCAAATTCTTTTTCAATCTGACCAAACAGTTCGTACAGTCGAGATCTATGAAACACAAAAACACGGTCACAATCCGGTGGTTCCAATTCCCGGTCGCTCATTATTATAATTAGTCTTATATTTTGTTTCGATTTGGTAAAAAATTTGTCGATTCGCTTCAAAACGATGCAAAATACCACTGATTCAGCCAGCCAGCCAATCAACCAACCGAATGATGATATATGGAAATATAAAAATTTTATAGTCGACTTTCATAAGAAGCTGTCCAAAAAATTGATCTTATCAAATGCGAGCATATTATATACTGAGTGAAAATAAGAAACGCCACATCATACTGACACCAAGAGAGTGAAATTGGAATAAAAAAGAAGTAAAAAAGAAAAATCACACATCCAACACGACGGGAAAGTGAAGCATCACGCTTTTAATAGATGAGAAAATGGTGGACGTGGAAACACAAACACAGCAAACGACCACTTTGACAAGATCGATTGGAGAAAAATTTTTCAAAATCAAATTCAAAACGTCTAAGTTGAAGATCGAAACGTTCAACCAAGCCAAGCCAAGCCAAGCTACTTCGATATTTTCAACTCTTCCAAATAATCATCATGACAAAATAAATATTCTTCACCAGAAACTGGGGGAAAAATTGCTTGATTGCGCGCTTTTCCTCTTCCTCCTCCTCCTCCTTGTTGTTGTTGTTGGAGTTGCTTCAACGCTGCTTAGCTAGCTCGGTAGAATTCAAGCGTACATACCAAAGCGTCGTAATAGAAATTGAAAGCAGGCAGAAAAAAAAAACATTTTACAAATTGCTTTCAATTCAATTACCAACAGTCGACGAGTGTGCAAAGAAGAAAATTGCCTTTTAAAGCAGATACTTTAATTATAAAACAATTTCTTACACTATATCCAATTTTCAATCAATGCATTTATAAAATCCGTTTATTTCCAATAAAACAATATTACTTTACACACACACACATATATATATGTACAAAAAATTGTAAGCTTACCTCGCTTTTGTAGGCAAAACCGATTCCATGTTATCCGGTTCCATTGCATATAATGGACTTGTAATACCAGCGGAAAAGTCAACTTGTGGTCGACATTTTCTGCCAGACTTCATCCTAGACCTGGACTTTATTACAGAAGAATTGGATACGTCCATTAATAAGGTTTCATCGTTACTGTAAATTGAAATAAAATTCAATTTTCAAAAAATTCATCCACTTTCAATAATTGATCAAATTAACCGAATAAATAAATTTTATAAAACTATGCACGATAAAATCAATCATATTAACTATTATTTAAACGTGTTTTCTGTTTAAAATGTAGTCTAAATTAAATAAATTTTCACTGTCATGGAAGTTTTCTCATTCATTTTCACATAACTCATGTTTTGTAAAACAACTGTATTTCAAACATTAAAAACAACAAAAAAATGCCTCATTATTACTAATATTATACAAAAATCAATACCAAACAGCCAAGCTTAAATTATTTATAAATAGACATTTTATGATAAATTAAATTTAAAACAAAAGTCAACGTGAATTTCTCTCAAGTTTCAATCAAACACGAATTAGCTTAGCGTTCATGAACTGCATGAAATTGAAAAAAAAACGATTTTAACCATCGCCAATGAGCAACTTTAACAATTGTACAATTTTAACATTTTATGATGTTTATTAATAATGGAAAATTATTTTGAAAAACAACTGTTTAAAAACAAACAACTAATCTTATAAAATGAGAACAGGTTTGCAAAAGAAATCAATAAAAGAAGATTTATTCAAAAATTCATATTTTTAAATAGAAAATAAATACACTGTGCAACAAAGCGAAATTTACTCTATAATGCATTGCAAAACCATTAACTCAATGGTGATTTTAATTAAAAAGAACCAATGCATATCAAATAATGCAAATACAGATACAACAATTTTCATTTTCCGACTTTTCTTCATTAAGCTTCTGCATTATTTAAAATTATGATTAAATATTTTACAAGTGAGATAAATTTTAAAAATTGCTCATATAAAAAAATCAGCTGTGCATACAAATATAAGATCGGGAGTAAAAAGGCAATCCATACTGTAAATTCAAATTAACCGTATAATGAATTTCAAGTTTTATTTTAAAATTCTATAAAATGTGGCAATAAATTTAGAACATTTTGTCAATTTTAGTTGTTATTTTCATTTTGCGTGATTTTAAAAGATTCAATTTTTCAATGAGCTATTTGTTTTCTGCGACTTTTGTGTTCAATTTGGGTTTTTGGGCAAAAGTTTCCACAGTTGATTGATTTTGCATAATTATTTTCGTCAATATTTATTTATATACTAAATCACAGATTTTATTGTGAATTCAGAGTATAGAAATGAAAAATAACGATGGTCATAAACATTCCTAATAGCAAAAAATTGAACTACCTAAGCAGTTATTTAAACTTCCTTTAGATATCACTATAAATTAACAGTATGAAAAACAAAAAAAAAATGAATAAAGTCTGATACTTAGAAAGACTACTTTTACGCAAATTTGAAAAAAATGTAGATATCGATTTATTAGTTGCTTTTGTAATATTCGATGATTTTTGAAAAAGATGATTGCAAAGCTGTTCATAAGTGAAATGGAATTTCAGGTGTAACATCCTGTGTTACGGTAGACTTTTGTCGGTCATTCATGCAAGACATATCTCTGGTATTTAACGTTTTTTCACAAACAAATACAAGCACTAACAACGCACACACATACACACACAAGCTATCTTGCTATCTATATCAAAGCGTCACAATCACGCTATATATATAAGCAAGTGTTTGTGCCGCTAGACATTTGCGCTATATATATAGCGTAAATAAATAAATAAATAAATAAAAATATATATAAATAAATAAATAAATTTATTTATTTATTTATAGAAAGATGTCTGTGCCACTAGATAAACACCGTTTTCCTTTTTAAATCGGCCACCGTAATAATCATTCTTGAATTGGCGCGTGCTGTATTGTCTTCCTTTCTATCTTGACTTGCTTTTGATTACGATCATACCCATTACACAGGTAAGTGAATTGTTAATTTTTTTTTAATTTATTGCTGATTATTGAGAGAAATTAATTGCAAACGACAAATTTTAAAGTTTCTTTGTTTGAATTTGAAAAAAAACTTATTAGCAGATAAAAAATGAACGGTTCGGTAGGTGGTCGGTTGATTATTTCAGAAATTAATATGTCAAATAAATTTTTGAAAATTCAAAATCTATTTTTTGCTCTTGAAAAAAATAAATATGTGGATCAGTTAATGATGGACATAATAACTTTATGTAAATAAATTTTACGAGCGACGATGACAGCAGTGAATAAAAAATTTCACACAATGATAATGAAGTGCACAAGTGCATGAAATATAATGTTGAAGTTGATTATTTTGCTTGATGTTTACAAAATGCTGTACACTTACTTGGTCAGGTAAAATGTTGAAAATGCTATTACAGAACGACAGCAGAAGAGGAAAGTTGAATGTTCAAAATTTAAATATATTTTGAAGTAATAAAAATTTCCTAAATTCACCAAAATAATTATTCATTATGTATTTACATGTAAAAAATTATGTTATAAAAATTAAAATTGAATTTAATAATGACGAAATATATTCAATTTCTAAATGAATGAAATGTCCTATTGTTACTTTATATGATTTGAAAAAATGATAATATTAAAATTTTAATCAAGTGAATTAGCAACGTTTGAGTTGATTTTTACTTTTTTTAATAAATAAAAAGTGTCACATGATTATGTGATTGTAAGATGAAGAAGAAAAATTAACGCAAAGATGAAAGGGTATGAGGGGTATAGTTGTGGCGCCATGAAGAGGTTAGACTTGAAGTTTTGGCGCCATTGACGACAGTCAGGACCTGTTTGGACGAATGATTGTACTGGAAGCCGTGGGAGAGGGACCAAGTAGGGTATGGATGAGAGCATGAACAGTGTTGTTTCATTTCTTTCAAAAGTGTTCAATTGTCAATTTTACAAGCACAATTCAAAGTAACTATCATTTTATTCATTGCTCAGCAATATTCATATTTTTGCAACATAATTTATTTGCCCATTTCTCAACGTTGAAAGGGTTTTATTGAAAAGGTGAGATGTAATAAACTTTGAATTTTTCTCAGAAATATTTTAAAATTTAAAAAAAAAAAACAAAATATGAAAAATATTAACTTCTTCTTTTGAAGTGTTTGTTTATTCAAATTTAAATTAAAAAATTTGCCTAATATTGATTTCTGTTCTGGTGGAAAGTTTCAATGCAACGTTTTGAATGAAACAAAGCATGCTTTTGTCAAAAAATTGAAGCATTGAAAATGTTGCTTTTTTCTCTATTTTCAACGAAAGCGAAAACGAAACAAACAGCTTATCACTTACCACAAATAAACAAACAAAAAAAAATTATAATCGTCTTTTTGAAGTTGACAGCTTTTCACAGTTATCACCAGGAGAAGAGTGTATATACCGTTTTTGAATGGTGCATTTTATCAGTGTTTGGGGTTTGGAAATTTTCACGCAAAATACAATGCAAATTTTCTTCTTAATTATACAAAAAGGCTGAAGCGGTGGTGAATTTTTGTCTTGCAAAAATTAGCATATATTCAAGATGTGAATGGACATAATATTAATATTTCAATGAAAAGTTGTATTTTAATTTTTACGTGACGTCTTCTTTTATTTTGTTTTTTTTTATTTCAAGAAAAATTAATACTACTTTATTTGATTTGAAATTTTCTTATCTCTTCTAGATATGAATGACTTGCGTGATAATTTTGATGCTAACCTGCCACGAGTTCAAAAGCTACGACTTTCGGTGTTCAACCTTTTCCGGCGGTGCGTCAGTTTGAAAAGTTTTCAAATGGTAACATCATCCATTTTGTATTTTCATTTTTTTGGTTTACTAATTTTTATTAATTATCACTTTTTTATTCATTTAATAATGATATTTTCTTTAAAATAAATTATTATTGTTGTTTCAGTTGCAATTTTTTCCATTAAAGCGGAGTGGTTATTCGAAAATGTCTCACCAAATCGCTTCTGATCTGTTGGAAGAACAATCCAACGCTCGTAACGCACTTTATCGACGTCATAAACATGAAATGGTAATTCATTTTGAAATTTCATTTATAATAATCAAATGGAAAATGTATTTTTTTTTAAATTTTAACAAAAAAAAGGTGATGTTGTTTCGAATTAAAGAAATGGATACGGTAACTTTGTACAGTGGCACAAAAACGATGCTGGACATTAAAAAAAGAATGCAAAAACACTTGTTTCCATATATTGAAACACAAGTCATAAATGACTGTGGAACTGTAATTTCTTTTTTTTTTCAAATTTATAATAATCTCTCATTGCATGCAATTTTTGACAGATCAAATGGACAAAATCTGATGTTAAAGATGTATTCAACTCATGTATGGGATTTGTGATCAAGGAGTCAATATTAAGTTTCCAACAACGAAAGGTATGAGAAATGCAAATTCTCATGTTCAACTGTTTCTGATTATGAATTTTAAATTTTCTAGTCAGAGCTTGTTGAACGGCAGAAAAAAGAAGCTGCTGAACTTTACAATGTTCAGATGGAACAGTGGCTTGAACTTGAGTTTCGAAGAAAAAAATACAAGCCAATTATGATTCAAGAAGTTGATGTGGAAAAAGATGTTTCATTGTGGAACAATTCCATGCTTTCCACTCTGAACAACTTGCAGAAAAAGCAGAAAAAAAGATATACTTAAGCACCGTTTTGCTTGAATACATATTGTAAAAATAAATAACTTTGTTCTAGTTTTTGTCCAGTTAAACTCTCATTATGCATTACAGTCAAGCAGTGAACAAAACATGGATACAACAGTAAAAAATTTTAATGCTAACTTTCAGAGAAACAAACATCACGAACCGTATTTAAATATACAGTTTCATAATTTACAAAACAGCCAAATTCATTTCCTAATTTTCTTTCGTGTTGTGGCGTGAAATTACATTTCGAAACATTGGGCAAAAGATTACTCAAATAGCTTTCCATAATAATACCAGTGGATACAATTATTTTACCGGTCGATAAGAACTTTGCCATAGCGACAACTTTTGAGAGACATTCTTCGGACAAAAATGGAGGATCAGCAAGGACAATTGCACAAGAGTTGGCTAATTTGCATGATACAGTTTCCGGAGACTGATAATCGTAGAAGATGAAGTTACGATTAAACTGTTTAAAGCGTTTGTCAAATTCAAAAAGTAAAAATTGCTCTTCTTTCTCAGGACAAATTTCAACCAATTTGTCATATACTGAAGGTGAACAAAGGCAACCGACGTTTAAATCTGTATTTTTCAATGCACTCAAACATTCTTTAGCTAAAACTATCGACGTATTTTCATCGTACCAAAACTGACTCAGTTGCCAGTTTTCGTCAACAGAAGTTTCTGAATCAAGTGCTTTGGCAAAATTAATCGCTTTCAGACACTGTAACGCTTCTTCAGAAAGACAAATTTCATCCTCGCTAGACATTGAAAAGAATGTTTTGAAAGCAATTACAGTACAAATAGTATATGATTATCAAGTTCAATAAGCAAAATTCAACTAAAAACTAAAAGTAATCCAACTTACTGTTTGAGTGTTTTAGGCATAAATTTTTAATTTTATATATATGTTGGATTAAAAATAAAATTTTTATTAATAAATAAGGTCAATTAAAAGTTTTATTTTTTGGAATGATCAGTAAGAGGTATGAACAAAACATGTGCTGTTGTCCAATATAGTAATACTTTTTTTAAATAAAACTATGTTTGTTATTTGTAAACATTTTATTAAACGTAATTTAAATTAATTACATAATAAATAGCAATGAATTTAAATTGAAAAAGCGGTCCCAAAATTTACACGTTAGAAAAGTCATAAATAAACAAGGAAATTGAAATGTTGATTTTGTTAATTTGCATAAATAAAAATTTTATTTAATGAAGCAGTAATTCAATTATTAAAAAAAAATCAATCTCTAGTATGGTTCTTTTTCAATCTCTATTACATTTCAATAACTATGACCTTGCTATATTCATTCATTTACTTTACTTGCAAATTTGTGCATAAAGTGAATCAAAGCCTGTTTTTACTTTAAAAATGTATCATCGCTTTTATGTCATAAATAATTTTGTACAGACAGGGACGTGAATGCCAATAAAATTAACTTAATCAGTCTGACAAAGTATGAATAATTGTTGTCTAGTTGAATAAAGAAGGATAGAGCAAGAGAGTTCTTTTTTAATATGATGCATTAAATATACCTTATTTATCTTTAATAATTTCATGATATCTTCAAATATGAATGGGCAGTTTTGAATAAATTTACACTCTGTGAAAATACAAATAATATAATATTGCAATATTATTTGTATTACAAATTAGAAACTGTTGCATAAAAATTGTGCGTCAAATTTGATAAGATTAATTACCAATAAATGAAATTGAAAATACCGTTAATATCATCAAAATATGATAAAATATAGTTGATTATTTTAAGCATTAATTTCATGTTCGATATTTAAATTTATTTTATTAATTTTTCCACAACAAATTTCAATTTGCGACAACATTATGTGTGTGTGTAAAGATTAAAAGAAAAAGTCATCTCCAGCATCATTGCAATGGCGCAAAGTTAACTTGTTGAACAATTGCTAAAGGAAAGAAAGTTGAAAAAGTTAATCAAAATTGGTTTTGTGCATTTTATAAAGAAAACAGACAGGCAGTTGCTTAACGCGTAATGACATTTTATACAATGCTCTAATCAATCTTTTCTAAGCATTTGCCATATAACATGTTGCCATATAACACAGCACAACTGTAATAATTTATAAATAAAATAATTTCCCAATATACATTTACAAATGCATTTACTGCTTGAGAATGTGCTTTTCTTTTTGATTTATTAATAAAGTTAAATGTGAAAAATTGTGATGAATGAATAAATGAATATTATAAAATGCAAATAATTTGTTGTTTGTTATTGTTAATTTATTTTTATTTTTGTTTATTAAAATTGAATAAATGTCAAATCAGTAGCAAAGCAGAGACAGTGGAACAGCTTGATATTGATGCAAATTGTTTGAAAGTTGTTGTAAAGTTGTCTTTGATGAGGAAGTGAATGACGTGCTAATTTCTTTGACGATGGCCACATTTTCGACCTTGATGCGACCTGACTGATGTCGGCTTTTCTTTTTCTTTGGTCAGTCAACATTGATGCACTTGGATGAATAGGTTTGTCAAATTGTGGTCAAACTCAGCCATTGAGTGACACCCCGCTTTTGCTTGATTGTATGGTGCATCCCTGGTTGGTTGTTCAGTCAGGCCGCATTAGGATCCAAAGTTCAAGACAGCAGCAGAAAATTGGGTTGTCGTCCTGAAACTCATCAGTAAAAGCAAAGTGACCGGCTTCTGTGTTGCATTGAGTGAGCAAAGGTTTTAGCGGTTTTAGATCGACCTCAGCTGACCTCTTCATGCATGTTTAATTATGCGACGGCGTAATTGGACCGATCAACCTGGGAATGGAGGCGCTTCATTGACCACCTCCTTCAATGTAGCAGTGTCAGTTCATCTGATCAACTTCCTTTCTCACGTGCTGATCGTCGGGTGGCAGGTGGCAAAGCCGACGCCTGATTTGTTTACAGATATCCGTAAAGGTACCTCTTAATTCGACCAGCTGCGGTCACAACAGCGCACAATTTCGTTCAATCAACTTTTTTACTAGCAGGCTTACTAAGACAACAACTGTAAGCTTCTGAGCTGAACGAACATCCGGTCAACCGACCTAATCATTTGGAAACAGGATGCTGCAAAAATGGCAAAATTATAATACTATGCTTTACAAAAACAACCTTCAGCAGTCAGTCATTTTCCAGAACGGAAGAAAATCGAATCAATACCGACCTACCTGCCCACCACCTCCCTCATAACTGAGAAAAAGCGACAAATCCGTTACTATAGAAGCAATTTGCAAAATTCACTCTCCAACACACACACACACACTAATATCCAAGAATAAAAATTGTTTTCTTTTTTACAATCCATTCTTCTACACTATGCAAAAGGGGTTGATATGCTTTTTGTGCTTGATTGCATGCAGGTCAAAATGGCTTCTCAGCCAAAAATGCAGATCACATTACCACATAATGGATAAGCTTACATTTCGTGTGGTCCTCACAGAAAATGTGTAACTCAATACAACGTAGAGACGACTTTGATTTCAATATTAGCTATCGTTGTGATAACTTTATCAATTGCTATTTGTGAAACTGTGCACTTAGTTATAAAAATTTGCTCAAACAATTCATTATTTTCAAATGCAACAGAGAATAAAAAGTAAAAGTCTATATTTTGCAAAAAGTTCTTCACATATTCTGCAATTTTTCAATTTAAGCTTTATGTACAATTTTAATTTGTAAAACTTGATAGGAAAAAACAAAAAATAAATTAAACTTTAAATTATAATCAAAACCTGGATTTTTTTCTGTTGAAATAAAATTTGATTTAAGAAAATTATGCTTATTTTTAACTGATCAACTCTAATAATAAATAATTAAAAATTAATATTTAATTAATTTAACGACAACGCAATTGCGTAAAGAATTTTCTAGCTAGAATCACAATCACCAACGTGGAAGAGAAAATTTTTGAATAATTTAAAAATTATTTCTCTGTTTCTATTCATAATTTATAATTTGTACAATTAGTGTAGTGCAAATATTTTCCATTATTTTGCAGTCGATGAAAAGAAGTTGCTGTTCAAGAAGTAAAAATATAATAATAATAATAATAATCGAACGCAGCAAAATTTATTATGTAGTCTTCATTTCAGTACATGCCAATTAATTTGAAATATTCAAGTGACACACTTGAAACAACTGTTTTCAAGGAAAATTATTATTCCATTAAAAATTAAGTGCCTTAAGTTGAAAAAAAAATTGTTCAGTACAAACAAACAAACAAACAAGCAAACAAACAAAAAGAAAAAAAAGAAGAAAATTGATGATCAATAAGCACATCAGACAAGTGATTTGTAATCACGATTGGAAAATTTTGCAAATTCAGAAATTGATTTCGAAATAGAAATCATATTGTAAGAAAGTTGCATCAATATTTTTTTCTTATAAAGAAATTGTATCTATTTTTTTGAATAAATTTTTGTCATTATCAACAATAAAAAAAACCAAAAGATTCAATTAATGGGAAGTAGATTTGATTCGATTTGATTCGATTCGATTATTCGAGCTGTTCTAAAAAATTAGGCGATTTGAAATATTCAGGTATTTGGTCGTCCATTCGGGCAATAACTTTGTAAATGGATTTTTTCCAAGATGGTTCAGCATCTCGACCTGACAGAACAGCGTTGAAAAATTCGTGCAGTGTTGCTTCAACCACCCGTCTGAAACTGGCAGGAGCCTGAAAATGTTGAAAATTATTATTACCAATTTTCGTGTATTTTCATCAGTGCAAATTTAATCCACCTGAAAAATGCACCATCTTACAATGCTAATTTAACGGTTTTTGCACTAGATTAATTTTTGAATTTATGCTCTCTTTCAATGCTAGCACAATATATTCATTCACCGTTGGTCTGTTGATGGTTGGCTGATAATTTATAGAAAATTGCCCCTACCCTTCACAGTGCACTTAGTTCCGGTAGGTTCCGTTCAAAGGTGACCTGCACTCATTCCAGCTGAAAGCAGGAAAAGAAAGAGGCTGGCTTGCTTTTCCATAACGGTAGCCCCTTTGAAAATTTCAAACCGGTTGCACCGCTTAAACAAGCCTGCACATCCTCCCTCCCTCTTTGATGAATAACATACCCCTGCCCCCGTATGTGCTGCTAACAAGTGAAAAATAGAAACCTGTGTGCTTTGATAGCTAATAAAAATTTACCTGAACGTGATTGTTGCGGTTGTAGTGCAAGTTCAACACTTTGTACAATTCTGAATCAACAGTAACTGTAATATCTGCTTCAGAACGGGCACCTTCGCTCACTGCTTGTCTGGCGTACTTTTCCATTTGAATGTAATAAAATTCTCTGAAATAAAAATTATAATTATCCTCATGTTGGTTTTCTTTTTTCATTTCATCGAAAATAGTCAATTTCAAATTTTACAATGACAATCACAATTAGCATCATTTTTTACAATTTAGCCATGCTTTATGCATAATGTTGAAAAAATTCTTTTTTGATCAATTGTTATTTTTCAGCCTAAAGTATAAATAATAATTTAAAAAGTGGATTCTTTTTATTCACAACTGATATCTATTCTTTCTTTCTTTCACATTTGACATCCGTAAGCTTTTCACAGTAGAAACTTTTCTAGTCGACGAAGCAGATTACTATTTTTCATTCGACGTTTCTTTTCATTGAAAAGAGTCGATGTCTGTCTGAGCGCATTAAAAGCCGTGCAAGCGCATGCAATATATGTACACATATATGTATATTGTGGGTTTTTTTTTCTTTCGCTGTTGAAATGTGCAGTTTCAAAATTAGTTAATCATAAAATTAGACAAGATGCTTGCACAAATATGAGAGTTCAGTGAAGCGCAATTGAAAACGCTCCATTCGGAAAATTCATGTCTCAACGCGGAGGTAATCGGATCCAAGCCTCTTTATGGTCGTTGATTTGGTCAACCGATCCAGAAAGTGACACGACTCTTGGAAACAAAAGTCGACTGCTAATGGGCTTCTCGTCCCTGAAGAACACCTTGTTGACACACCTGTACGCCTGATTGGCTCCTTCAAGCTAGCACTATTTGTCCGCTGACGAACGTGCCCAGCTAGCGCTTCTTGAAAGCCTAATTTCATTAACCATTCAACGGCATCAATAATGCCTGACCGAAAACGATGCATTAAGGAGATGAAAAGTTATCGCTTGTACGGCAAATTGAGAAGCTAAGCACAATCTGTTGCCATCACGTTGAGCAAACAGGCCTGCCTCCCGGAAACGCTTCGCCGATACTGGACAAAAGCATTACAACATGCCCATTATTTGCCAACACAACAACAAACATGCTCAATAGAAAAAACAAAAACATAATGATCAATGCAATAATAATATTATTATTATCACCAAGTATAAGCCTGCTTGTTTGTCAACACACTGCATATATTAACGTAATTGAAAATGAACTAAAAAAACAATGATTGTGGAAATTTTTTTCAAAAATTCATTCAATTGCAAATAAAATAAAATAAAATGCAAATGAATAGTTTGCAATGATTGAATTGTACAATTTTTCTATCATATCAGAGAGATTAGTCAGATTTATTAAAAGCTAAAGTAAGCTTAATTACAAAGCCTTGAAATGTTAATCCGAGAAAAGAAATTGAATAGTCAATAAGTAATTCAAGGAAATTATTACACTTTTAAATATTTCTGATATACTACTTGTATTTCTTTATTTCATTCCTCTTTATTTTAAACTAATTGTATAGAAAAAAAGAAACATAATAATGTCATTTTTTCCAGTATAAAATAATTTTAAACTTTACATATTCATATTTCAAAAAGAATTTTGTACAAAAACTATGAAAAAAAATAACAATGAATATAATATACATATGTATGTGTAATATACATATGTGTGTGTGTGTGTGTGCAAATATATTAAAATAGTGAAGATTGAAATATGGAGCGATTTGGTCTGCTAATCTAATCTACTTAATGATTGCATCACCAGTAGTCGTTTATATGATCAGCGATAAACGACAATGACCAAGACGGCCAACTGCGTCAATGCCTGTTCAGCAGGACTATTCAAAGAACTTTACCAATTGGAGTAATCTTTCAAAGTAATTGGATTGGGATTTGAGGCAAAAGCGAAAACAGCAACTCAAGAGAAACAAGCGTAAAGAATAGCAATCGTAAGATATAGCCAGAGAAAGGGCACTGTTTGAAGAGAATGAAGCGCTTTGATCTCTTTTGTCCTCTTGAAGCCAATTGTGCAAAAAGCTAGCATGATGATGCATACACGTCCGTGTGCTTTCCAAAGAAATACTCAAGCTTTAATAAATGATTCAAGTTATCAACTTCAAAATTAAAGTATGAAAAAGGCAATCAGATTAGATGCGCACAAAAGCCAACCCAGCTCCCAATCAACCGTACATAACAACTCTAACACTGAGCAGAGTTTTGTCTTGAATTATTGGAACAAAAAGGAAATTGCCGAACAAATTTCAATTAAACAACATAATAAAAGCTTTTCAAAAATATTATTAAACTGATAACTTCAAGCAATATATAATATTGAAGTAAACAAACATTCGTCACATATTATAATAAAATTTTGTCTACTAAGTGTATTTTTGAAATAAATTTTAATAAAAGTTGAACCCCTGCTTTGTGCAATGTAATGTATTGTAATGTAATGTTCCAACTTTGAGTTGAGCTGTTAAATGAGCAACTCTATGCTAATGATGCTCATGCTTTGAAAATAAAAGAAAAATGGGAAAAACATTTGCTAACAAGAACAATAACAACAAAAAATATTTCATAATGAACAGCGTGATGATGAGCATCAGATTTGCAAACTGTGAAAAAGCATTCTTGCGCTGTTTTGCAAACACTTGCAGGAAGTTTGCTTGGGCTAGTTTTTAGCTTTTCATTCATTGACTTTGATGCATTTTTTTTTCTTTTCAAACAAAACAGAAAAGACAAGGCCAAGGCGACCGACTTAACGAAGGGCATTTTTAGTGGATAAATTAAAACCAACGGTCTTGATTAAATTTCCCACCGCAAAAGGCGGCCTAGCAAGGCACAATGGCGATAGTGGACAATCATCGCCGGTCTCTTGAGGGCAAGCGGTCGACGAACGATGACCGAGGTCGGCGTCGAGAAGCATCTTACAACGATTAATGGCAAAGCCGGAATTAGAGACTCAATAAAGTAAATAATAACTCAAGAAGTCGTTATGCCAACTTTGTAGCCTCAGGGGACCGTTATGCTTTCAACGTCAAACTAGTCAGTTGTTACTTACCGAAAATTTGAAAACCACTTCACCAGTTGAGCGGTATTATTTTTGTTGAAACGAATATCCGGAAAGAAGGCCTTCAACAATACACTGCTCGGATATCTTGTGTAGAAGAACATCAGTTTCGCCTTTCGCAGATGCATCGGCGTCAAGGTTGTGCTAAAACAACGACAACAAACACTTATCAACTGATAGCATGATCTTCAAACATGCCCCAAAAATGATAAAACGAAGAAGCAAAAATTACAATTATCATGACCTCAATGTATCGCAATTATGACGTGATGAAAGATTTATATCCGGTTTAACTTCTAGTGACAAGCTTAGGTCGAACTTTAGTGCAGTGAAACAACGCCGGAAAGCGTGCCATGCTTAACGCTGACGTTTCCCACTCTCTGCTTTGGCACCCATTCACACAATAGCGACAGTGAATTAATTGCTGTAATTCACATGAAGCCATCTATATAGCAATGGCTTGCCCCTGGGATAAGGGCCACTTCCTCAGGAATACATTTCACAAAACTAATTTCTATTCTTTTTTCTAATTTTACCTTTCACAAGAAAAAATCAACAATGTAATATCAGATCTGATGCATGTATGACTTGTGCGCAACGACAATAATTATTTACATTTAGACAGTAATTATCTGTAATGCATTCAATCTGTTTCGCTTGATAAAGGGCAATTGATATAAATAAATTTTCTTAATAAAGTCAAACTGTGTACATTTATAACGGTTGAAAAATAGTTCAACTCGAATAAAAGAATTACATAAATTAAAATGTTAATGCAATAATAATAATTCAACTGTTATATGTATAAATAATTAAACAACAAAAAAAACTATTTTGCATTTTATTTTAAAATGTCAACTATTTATCTCATTGTTAAGATATCTTTTCATTAATGACTGTTATTAATTAATTAATTAATTAATTGATCATTTGCTGGGATACTCTTTACATTTACATTTACAATGCAGCACTGCTTTTTACAAAGCTATCTCTTACTCTATCACATCGTTTAATTATTTTAACCAGTCATGCTTTATTAAAACTGAGTGACTAGTTGTGAAGCTTTACAAAAATGACATGTTTGTAATGAAGATTCATTTTGTGACTTAATTCAAAGTAATTTATAAATTTGAAAAAATTAATTACATGCAACCAATAGCTTATATATAAAACAACAAACTGGCTTATTTTTAGGTTGTCATACAAAACATTGTACTAGTTAAAGACGTGCAAAAAACAGGTTAAATTTTTTTTTAATATTAACGTATTTTAATTAATTACTATAATCATAGTTGGCTATTCTATATACTTAATCCTTTTATTCTAAAACATTTTATCAGTTTACAACTTTATACTTTTAATGATGAAAAAGCTGAAAGAATTGAAAATTTAATTTAATCTATTTTTAAGTGATTATTAGTAATGCTTTAATAAATAACTCAAATAAAAAAGTTACTTTTGGGCTTGAGGAATTTCAGTGCCATGTGTCACTTCAGCTTCAGTTCCCTCTGACTGGGATGGACTGTTTGGTTCAAATTCTGCTTCGTCATATCCAAATCCACCTGCTACAGCTACCATTGATGGAGGATATCCACCGGCTAAGAAGTTTCCTGTTTGTCTGTATTCATTTTGACTTTCATCTGAACGCCCAGGTGTAACTCGATTCACCCTTGTATCAGTAACTTTGCTGCGTCTTTTCCTTGGCATGACCAAGCCTGAAAAAGCGGTAGCTGGCTCAGCTACACCAATCGTTGTAGTAGGCTTTGCTGAATCTCCTCCTTGTAAGCTGGTTGCCATTGGGTGAAAATTGAAACACCCTTGAAACGCCGGATAAATAGAACTAGCATCCGTATGACGAGGTGGGAAGCAACCTGGGGCATTAAGCGTTGGACCGAGAGGAAATGATCCAGGCGCTAGCGGGTTAGAATAGCCAAACGGCCCACAGTAAAATGGTCTCAAGTGTGGCTCGTTGAAAAACAGTCCATTTCTGGGTGCGGCTATTGATCCGTTGCTCAGTTCTGCGCTAGCCGCTTGTCGGCTACGTAAATTCATTGCAATAGGCATGACAGAAGCTGATCGAAGCGACTGCAAAAAATTTTCTACTGCCTTATCAATACAGGAAGTCATTGTTGACATTAACTGAGACTTAAAACGATCTGCCAAAGTTTGAATTTCCTTGGCAGATAAAAGCAATTCCAAACCATCTCGACGTTTTCCATCATCCATAGTAAATTCGTTTTTCAAAAACGCGAGTCGTTGATGTTCAGTTAAAGTTTCTATGTATCGTCGTTGCATGATCAGAAGCTCATTTTGCATGTCCTTCAAATTCCTTTTGTCAATATCTGCGCAAATAGTTTGTTTTGGTGATTCATTTTGAACTGTTGAACTGTCAGCTTGAGATGCCTGGACTTTTCGCTCATTCAGCTCTATTTCATCAGTGTCGTCATCAATCATATCTTCACAATCTTCTTCCTCCTCATCGTAGAATGAATCAACTTGGCCTCGGGTCTCCAACTGCTGCGGCTGATATCGCTTTCTGCGAGAGGTGGTTTGCTGGCTGATAGTCTGTGAGCCGGCTTGTGGCTCAGGGGAATTTCCAGACGAAGACATCGACGCTGACACGCAAGGTGAAACGCTTTGTATATAGTTAATAATGTTCTCAACGCGAGCCTTCTTCTGCATCTGAGTACCATCAGCATCCGATATTGTTCGATTTAGTTGATTTTCTGAAGTTATGCTCATCTCAGCTGAATCGTTTTTTTCAGAAGAGCTACAATCTAAAGATCCTTTGAAACTTTCTTCCTCGCCCAGTGATTCAGCCACCGGTGACGTAGATTCTTCGGCGTTACTAGATTGCCCACCACGGCCAGGAGACGAGAAGCAAAAAATAGAGCTATACGTATTTCGAGGCTCGCCGGCGTCAACTCGTTGACGTACACGCTTCAACTTTGTTTTCGGCTTTTCCACTGAACAGTCTTTAATGTTTTGTTGCAGACGACCGTTTTCCGACTGATATCCAGGGTAAAATGTGTTCGAATTAGCGAATGAGTTGGTCAGTGACAAAGCGGCGGACGGAAACGAGCCGGCAAAGGACTGATGATTGGGTGAAGTCTGAAAACCGACCGACATCTGTCCTGTGTATGACTAAAACTGGGAAATATTTTCAGGCCGACCCACTGTTAACTTGCCTGGCCAATCACAAACTTGAGACACGCCTTTACACCTATAATCAGCCAATCAGATTTTAAAATTCAATGGGACAAGTATTGTTCAGCTGCAGATGCGAACTGCAGTTAGAGAAATCATGCCGTCGACTCGGTTCAGGTCAAGCTGTATTGAAATGTAAGCCAATCTTGCAAAGAAGCTTCAGTTACCGACTAGCAAATTCAGAACTGATGAAAACAATGACATCTGAGAACAAATACGCAACAAAATGATGGTAAAATTACACACACACACAAATTAATATGAGAAGGTGTCAGAAAATAACGTAAGCTAGGAAAATAGCAAACAAAAGCGATTGAATTTGATAATATGCTGAAATGTAAAGATAATTTTCTTTCATCAAATGCAGATACTTTTTATAAACAAAGCATCTAATTTATTTATAAACAATGCTGTATAGCACATTACTTTTTAGTACTGTATTCATGTCATCATTTATGCACTACAAAGTAACCTCCGACCTAAGCACTGAACAAGCGTAATTAAGCAGAATTTGGCATGATTTCAAAACATCTTTGAACTGATTGTAATATTACTTTCATCAAGCATAAATTCTTAAGTGAAAAATTATAACAAGTATTTTCATATTTTTTTCATATTTACGGTTCAAAATTAAATAAAACTTCATACATATGTGAGTTATCATAATCAAGCATCAAATTGCTAAAAGTATTTTATAAACTAATGGTCAAAACGAGGAAAATAATTGTCTAGTTAATCACGAATTCTAATCTACCAAAAAATAACAAAGACATATTTGAAATGCACATATTATTGAACTTTGAATACTTAAAATATTTCATGTGAGTTTACAATCAATATATTTTAAAAATTCCTTCATCTTAGTCATTGTTAACTTCCTGTTTGTAAAAAATGCGTTATTCAGCAGTGGAGGAAGAATAAACAATGAGTAAAGGAAAGTTAAATGCCTAATACAGAATGGTATCCTTTAAAATCAATACAGTGAAAAATCAGTTATCGATAGCTTCTTGTATGATAATGATGTATGATGTGATTCATCTCTGTTTCGGCAAAAGTGCTACTGATTTCCTGCTTGTGCGACTGCTGATGTTTAGTTATATTTTATTTGATGATCAAGCATTTTGCATGTTTAGATGTGAATTAAATTCCTCCACTAAATTATTAAAAAAATAGTTACTAAAAAATTTACCCACTATACAGATAAATTCATTTTGTTATTTGTGTTTGTTTTGTTTTTGCTTAAAGCAATGATCTTTTAATTGAGATCATTTATAAATAAAAAAAAGTAAAATTTTTGAATTTGGAAACATTTTTGGAAATATTCAACAGCTAGATGGAAAGTATTGCTAATGTTTTGCTGATTTGGTTCGAGCAAAATATAAATCTTGTAAACATGATGCAAGCTTGATGAAACATAATCTATATTTATATATAATATGTAGACATAATGCATTTGTGTTTAAGTTACCTAAAAAGAAAATTTGAAAAAATTTATTAAAAAGTGGCATTATTAATGATATCATAACTGAATAGATTCTAATAAACTTTTTTTGAAAAGCAATTTCAATATTACTTATGGAAATTTTGCTTGCTTCACTTCATAAAACTTATAAATAGTACATATAGTGCTTTAGTCATTTCAGAAAAATTCAAATGTTTTTTTATCTAACTTCATATTAAAGCAGTAAATAAAAGTTTTGATAATACACTTAATTCAACAATTTAAATTTACCTATCTAATTATGATTAATTTTCATTTGATAAAAAGCAATTAAATTTTTAAGCAGCATTCAATAAAATTTCTTCATTTTTATAAAATTACATCACACTTTACTAACATTAAATTGATATTAAAAGCGTCACAAATTATGGAATATTAACTATGGACATTTTATTAGAGCTTAAAATATTAACGAAAGCATCAATGTAGAACTAGCAGACATTTATGCTAAATAGATATAATATATAAACTTGTAGAAAAATTGAAAATTGTGCAGTTGTTACTTTAATTTCTTTTTCTGAATTAAAATTATGTTACTCTTTTTGCTACAAAATTACAAATCTTTTACTATTCAATGATAAAAATTATTAAACCATTTTGAACAATTTTGAAATCAACATTTTCTCTGTATGTTTAAAAAAGAGCTGTGTAAATTTCTTTATTTTCCAGAGGCAAGTTGTTTTGATTGTTTTATTTGCTGCAAACAACTTGCTTATATTTCAGTAAACTTAGTCTGAAACATGCTGTTGGCGATCAATCTGTGAATTTTTTGAAAAAAAACAAATAACGGCTGCCTAGCTGGTGTGTATATTGAGCTCAGTAGTAGTCTCAAAGCTGATCAAGCTGAAAATCAGAAATAAGAAAAGAATGGCCAACGTGTTGCAGCTTTATCTTCATGAAATTACAGACCACCTACGTTGGTAATTTTACACAAATGCTAAGAAAGTATTTTTAATTAAAAAATAAAATAAGATAAAATTTCATGTATAAACTTAAAAATTAGATGACAATTTAAAATGAAATTATACAATTTTAAAAAACAAGAAGAAAGTGACTTTAAAAACTAATGCTTTAAATTGAATAATTGTTGAAAATTTCAGTTGTGAGCCTGCGATACTTTTATTTTGCTATTTTTTTTTTAAAAGTATCTGTTTAAAGTAGAAATTTTTAAAGAATATATATGTATATAATGAATCGACAGATTCTAATACTAATATTATTTGTTGTTAGTCAGATATAATAAGTAGAAATTAAAATATTAATAAAATAAAAACAACTTCATAGCAATGTACAAAATGTGATGTTCAATTTTGGGCAAATATTAAAAGAATGTTAACTTTTCATTTAATTTGAAATGAAATGCTTGGGTTGTTTTAATTTTTTAAAATATGTAAAATTTGAAATTACAATTAAGTATTCAACAATAATATGTTGTAAAATTAAAAATTGTTACAGATGTAGTAGGAAAGAGAATGTTTGAATATTTTGAAAAGGAAAAAAGAAATGGAGAAAAAAAAAGCCCCTCTCCCAAGAGTTTGCTATCAACACGTCGTGGGCGAGCATAGCTTAGCTTGTTGTTGTTGTTGTTGTTGTTGTTGTTGCAGTGCAGTTTTCTGCAGAATTGAAGAAAATGAAAGTTTGCATGCAATTTGAAAAAAAGAGCCAAAATCTCACAAGTTATCGCTTTTGAAAATGCAGATGCAGTGAAATTGAAAAGCGTTACAATGATTCCTTGCCAATAGCGCTGTGGAAGCATGTTTTCCGTTCAATTTTAAAGCATCGTTTTCATTTGCAATAATAAGCAATTTGCAGTAAATGAAAACATCCTGTGATGTAAACAGTGAAAACAAAGTCCACCATGTAGAAAACGATACTATTATAGAACGGATTGTTGTATTCTTTTGATCATTGTTAGCAGGCTAGTGAACAAAAAAAAACAATACAATGCAAAAGATGATATTCCAGTTGTTTAGTTTTAATGGATTGAAAAAAAAAATTTCCTATGCTTTTATGATTATGGTTATTATTATTATTATTGTTGTTGTTGTGGTTGTAGTTGTTGTGACTGTTGTTAGCAATAATTCGTTTTTTTTCATGTACAGACAGCTTTTTACAATTGCATAAGTTTAGTGAATAATTTTTAAACGACGTTGACAGTTGCTTTTGTCAAATGATGATTTCAAGCAATGAGGTCAGACGAATTGTTCAATGCTTTGTAAGAGAAATGTGCATGTAGATGTTGACGGAAGTGACAAACAATTGACGTTAAGCTGACAGATGAGGAGAAGCCGGACAGTCAAATGCTGCCCTGGCAATGCTGTTTGCTGTATTTTGCTGGTGACAGCTTTTTGCTTAAATCGTCGGAAGTGCGCCTTTAACCTGAAATGAACTTCCGAATCCGGCCTGCTCAGGTCGTCTGCTTCTATTGTGCTCACACTTATGCTTATGCGTGATGCGGTGAATTTTGGAGAAAATTGCCCGACCACACTGCACTGAATTAAGGATCAACCATCATGGCGGCATTTCATAACTACCGCCATGATGATTATGCGTATCAAGTGGAGCGCGACGGCGTTCTTCCGTTCATCAAAAATTACGACCTCTAGCATATGCTTTTACTTTAAATTTTACAACTTGCAAAGTTAATAACTGATCATATCTCACACAAACTACTTGAATAAAACATCTCAACTGCAAAATTTTCAAACATATCCATTTTGAACAATTTTAGCTCATAGCTCTTTACATTGCAAATGCTAGTGTCATCTTCCTTGTTGTTTTCAATGGTTTTTTTCAATTATATTTATATTTATTTTTCCGCATTTAATAAAATGGGAAATGTAATTTTTTCTGGCAAACAATTGAAGACTGACAGAAAGATTTTTCCGCAAAAATCAATTATGTAAAATTTTTCAATCAAAGCAGCTTTTGCTTTTTATTTGAAATTCAACTTTAGAATTGTAGTGGAAAATTTTTAAATTTTTTCAAATTTCCATGTCTGCTTCAATCAGATCAATTGATTAATTTATTAAATTTTAATTTTTCTTGAAACAAAATAAAGATTTGCAAAGAAATAAAAGTTGCAGCTTTTTTATCTAATCTTTTTTATAACTTAATCTCAAGTCAAATGATGTGAAAAATTTATTGGGATGCTCGTTTAAAAAAATTCAATTCAAAATGCTACATGACAATTTGAAAATTAACAACAGTATAATTTTCAAATTTAACGTTCACTGATACGGACGAGATAATTTGACCACCAGTAAATTTGACCAGTGCAATTAATCTTTATTTGAAAGCACACCTTGATACCTTCAATTTATCTATATATTCCTGCTTTACGTTTGAATCAATTGTGCATGACAAAATGATTATTCACATTTTGTATTAATTATTGTAAATCACTTTTAATTATCAAAATTCCCAATCCAAATGAACACTTTCTGAATTTTTGATAAGTAAATTATTTATGAAATTAAAATTATTTGCGATTGATCACAACAATGAAAATTTTAAGATAAAAATCTCAGAGCATACAAAAAAATAAGCATTTTAATTTGTAATTTGAAATACATTCCCTGAAACTGATTGTCTGATAATTTTCAGTTTTTCAGTTCATCTATAAAACAACTTCCCTTGCATAAGAGAAAAAAATTATTAATTAATTTCAAAGAAATGCTTACTTTATTATTTATTTTTGAAATTAACAAAAGAAGTTACACATTAAAAGAAAGTATTTTTAATGCTCAACTGTACAGCACAAGTTTCACTGCTTTAGTAGTCAGTGCATATCATTTTAGATAATCATAGCGATAGAACTGTACTTGAATAAAGAATTACTTGAAAATTAAATTTATTAAAATTAACAATTGAAGATGGAAACATATTTTAAAAGCAAATAAAAAACAGTCAATATATTCCATTTGGGATCAGTACAAATTTGTAGTTTGTTCAAATGAGAACTTTAAACGTGAATTGATTTTTTTCAAATTTAAATTGTAAACTTTAAGAAATTTATTTAGACAAATAAGATAAATACAGAATAACATATAAATTATAATAGATGGAAAATTATATGAATTATCTTTTCCGTTGAGTAAAAAGTCTAACATTTTCAACGATGGTAAAATCTTTTCATTTTTAATTACTTCAAAGCAGAGTTTTTTTCTGTTGTTTCTGAATGAGTAAAATTATAGTTTAACAGGAACACGAGACACTAGTTAGACACGTGCTTATTTAATAGATGATAAGCACAGGCAGAACTGTACCTTTGCAATAACAATGAATTTCAGAATGTTTTACGTGCAGAACTTGCAGTCTGGGTTTTGGTTGAGTGATTGGCTTTTAAAAATAAAACTAGCCATCCATAAATACTGTGAAAAGATCTGCCAACTAAGCTTACGGTAATTTGAGAATACAACAATCTTGATCATCATCATCCAAGCAAATTGGAGCGCACGGTTATTGTAAAGCGGTTGCATTGTAACGCTTCCGCAAGCTGACAATGCCGAAGCAAATGAGTAAGATTCATTGCTAATTATTTTTGCAGCAAGGTTGAACGATGAAGCAATGAACAATTTTGAAAAGCACTACGTTAGTGACTGTTGCATGCTCTGAGTGACAAAGAGGCTAGAGCATGCAGAAGTAAGCTGGTTGTACAAAGTTGTTTGTTGCAAATTCACCAAGCTAAAATGTAGAACATTGAACTAGCTTTAACAAGCCAAGTCAGGAAAATCATATTATCAAATGAACAAGCATTTACAAAGCACAAAAAGCAAGACCACTTTTAGAAATGTTTTTGCCAACCTATTTTAGAAAAACTTTTAATGTGAGCTTTTACAATCTGCAGAAAATCGCTGACCATTTTATATTATCACTTAAATGGAAAATCAATTGTAAATTTATTGTAAAATCTTTCATTTGTTGAAAATACAAAATTGTTTTACTGTAAAAATCGTCACTTGGAATTTATTTCAAATAAAAGAAAATTTTGCTTGCTCATTTTTAAATAAAACTGTCTTTTTGATGAGCATGAAAATTTAAAATGTATATTTTTATGTAGTTCTATTTCAAATTTTGGCATTATCAAAAAAATTTCTGCTCTAAAACATTTCAGCTTACATTTAAACAATATTTAAAATGATCAAATAGAAAATATTTATTTTATTCATTTTATCAGAGAAAAGTTTTACAAAAAATTACAATTCTTTCAACTCTGAAAAGTTTTCTAAACATTTAAAACTGCAAGAATATTATTTATTACATCATACATTTTCCATTATAATAACGCCGGAAATGATAGATTTCAAAAAAAAAGTTGTTATTCATTGTATATAGATGTTGTATATCAGTGCGATTTAATTGAAAATGCTTGTTTATTTTTAATTAATAACTTAACATGCCATAACATAACTTTATTTGTATAAAGTGCAACATTGTAATGAAAATTTTAAGAAATAATATAAAGTACATGCACTACACTGCAATCACAAGTAGTGATGTAGAACATATGTAGATATATCTCTTTTTCTATATGCTTTGAATTGGTTTAAAAATTGATTTTATTAGAAAATTTTATTAATACATACATCAAGCACATTGTATAACTAAGCATAATTCCATATATTCCATTTGTTATTAAATTTTAAACAAAAATATTTTAAACATATAGCTAGGCTTTTAAATTTTTAATCAAAACACAATTCCATCCTTAATGCTGTATAAATTTGCTTCAGCACCAGCTTTTATAAGTGCAAAAAAATTAATTTCAGACAAAGAAACAGTAATAAAATTTATGATTGTACTTTTATTTAAGATTAAAAGCAATTTATCTATTATTTAAGTTTCCTTTGTTGAAAGTGTTTTAAATTGGATTTCTACATCTTTAACATTGTTTGCACTAAACCAATCTATAAACTGTACTGTTTAGAATAAAAATTTTACACAGTTTAAATCATATGTTGTAAAATGAAATGAAATCAATAGTATATTTTAAATGAAAATAAAAATAAAGAAAGGAAGTTATATTTATGTAACAATTGAATACATTTGTTGAAAATTATTTTCAGCAGTTTCTCAAGTAGAAAATATTAAGATATTTGGATGAAAATTTTTTTTTTTAAGTGATCGGTGTAATGAAAACAAAAGAAACAATAATGATAATGTACAACAACTGCTGCGCATTTCATTTTACAATAATTGTTGTTCAAAAAAACAATTTCAACAATCATATATTAGAAATTTTATTTATTTATTTGTTTTTTTTTATAAAAGCAAAAGGTTTTCCTTAAAATTGAACATGAACAATAATTCAAAATGATTGAAATTTAAATAAATGTGGATAAGAAAAAGAAATACGATTTCTACTTACGATTAAAATAGATATTTTCAGCCAAGTGAGCTAATGGAAAAATAATCGGCATCTTTACATATGCAATGCATCTATAGATTATCTGTTGTGAATATTGAAAACAGATTTTTGAATTTGCAAATTTTGACAACAATAAATGTGGCAAGAAAGAGAAAAATACAAAGTTGAAAAGCAGCATGATCATCCGACGTCAAAGATGATGAAGATGTAAAATTATGGATGGAGATTATAATTTTTGATATTGCAAAATTTGGCTCATCTGAACGTACGTATGTACGTAAGCGCATCATTGCAAGTACTGTCGGTGACTGTTGTGCAAGATGTAAATAAGCGTCGGCTTGGAGAATTGAAATGCTAAGACGGAAGCAAAAAATTTACTTTGTCGGTGTCGTCTTTTTCTTATTTTCCTTAAGCATAAAATTGAAGCATGAAAGCGATTATGCAAACAAAAAGATATTCACCGTTTCAATGCTTTATCGTCATGCGGAATGGGAAGAAACACAGAGCTGGTGGTGGCAATGTTTGCCTACCAAGCAAGACGACAAGAAGGATTCTTTCAAAGCACAAATCGTTAATCAGTTATTGCTTCCAAGTCGGCTTGTTTGAAGATGTCGGCCTTGCTTTTGCAATGCTAACGTTTCTCTAGTTGAGTTGAGAAGTTTATATACCAATCAAAACATCAAAATCAAATTAATATTGTATATACAATTTTGATATAAATGTACTTTTAAATTTCAAAGTATTTAATTTATTATCAATTTTGCATATTTTTTTTAACCTAAAAATATTACAACTACAACAACAGTTGTTGTTCGTTCAAGGATTTGCATTGTGTAATTTTCTTTTTTAAATTCATCAATCATTCAATACTATTAAATTATTGCATATGAAAAAAAATTTTTCCACTGCTGTTACTCAACATGAAATACAATTACAATAATATTCATAATGATGAACCATATTCGTTGTGGTCATTGTTCTCCTAACTGATGATGATGATGCATCACAATTTAAATTTTTAATTATGTATTTTAAATGTAATGCATGTGTAATTAAAAAAAGAAAACATATCACTTCGTTAACTTTGAAATAATCAAATTCGAAAAATATGCAATTCAATCACTGGATGGATCTATTTTGCACTTTGTATTACTTTTGTTCTTGCATATTTATTTTTGTAAATTTAATTTTTTTTAATATCAAAGCTTCAAATATTAAAAAAAATTGTCAACAATTGTTTTTTAATTATTTTGAAAAAAATATTGCATGGCAAACAACTTTGAAAATATTTTTCTAGACATCACAAAACAAATACGATTATTTATGCTGCGTGTGTGAATTGCTTTTTTTTCCTTATTTTTCTATATGTAAGCATGCATTTTTTTAAAAAAATGCTTTAAAAAAACAAAAACATTGAAATTGGTTGGCATCGACTTTGAAAAGTGTTCATTCGAGTGATTAAAATTAAAAAAAAAGCAGTCGCAAATGCAATATTCAATTTTATACAATTAATTAAATTTGATCCAAACATGCAAGAAAAGCATCGGTTGCTTTACATTACACTGTGTATTAAAGCAGTGCATATGGAATAATGGTGAAAAAATTTTTCATTTTAATTTAAAAACTTATTTTCTTCATCACAAAAATATTCTCAATTCTAATAATTTTACTATGTCATTAAGTAAATAAAATTTTAAATTCAAAAATATCATTTCAATATCAATACACTTACTTGAATTGAACAGCTGATAATTTGTGTACGTGTGAAAATATTAAAATGTATTTTGAATCTGACAAAAAAAACTGCCAAACAAGTAAAACAGCTAACAACAACTGCTCGTTTTCAAACAATAAAAAAAAAATTATCTGTTTCTTCATAATTCAAAAAAGAAAAAACAACGGGATGGATTCTAGATATATTTTTCGTGCAAAGTAGAATTTAAAAAAAAAAAATTTTTTCACCTAAAATATTATTTTTTTTTTTGAAAAATGTACATTTTACAAAAATGTCGTGGTTGGGTTGCTAAAACTGATTACATATTCAAGAGCTGCAAAGCATGCACTCGTCGCCGTTTTCCAAACGACACTGCTGCAAACGTGTATTGACATTGTTGGACCAATTGTCACCGGATGTCGCTGGAAATTTTCTACTTTTACCAACATATCTAGCATTAGGATGTTGTCCTCCATCTTCTTCTTCTTCTTCTGCCTTCTTCTGCTTCAACGCCAGTTTATCCACGGTGAATTGAATAGCTGTCACTGCTGGCTTGGTTCTCAAATAGTACATCCCAGTTTTCAGACCTCTCTTCCAGCCGTAGAAATGCATCGACGTCAATTTAGCATAGTTGGGCTCGGCAATGTGAATATTCAACGACTGGGATTGGTCAATGAAAGCTCCCCTTTCGGCAGCCATGTCTATGACGCATTTTTGGGAAATTTCCCAAACCGTCTTGTACAATTCACGTATCTCAGCCGGTATTGATTCGATCGATTGAATAGAACCTTTGTTGGCGATGATTTCATTTTTGAGCGATTCATCCCAAAGACCCAATTCGACCAAATCTTTCATCAAATGATGATTGACAATCTCAAAAAATATTAAATTTACGCAATCAATGATTGAACATCAAAACATCAAAATATTAATAATATTTGTTACTTGAAATTCTCCCGATAGCACACGACGAGTATAGACATTCGACGTGTACGCTTCTACTGATTCATTGTTGCCCAAAATTTGCGCTGTCGATGCAGTCGGCATTGGTGCCAACAACAACGAATTTCGCAGACCATACCTTTAAAAAAATAAATTAAAAGGTTTTCCATTCAATCAGACTGACCAACAACTTACTTTTCAATGCGACATTTCAACGATTCCCAATCCCACAAATCCGTAGGCTGAACATTCCACATGTCATATTGAAGAATACCCTTACTAGCTGGTGAGCCTTGATAAGTCTCGTATGGACCAAACTGTTTTGCCAAATCGCAGCTGCTTTCTAACGCAGCATAATAGATGGTTTCAAAAATTTTCTTATTCAACAATCTAGCTTCTTCGGATTCAAACGGATATCGCATCAAAATGAAAGCATCCGCCAACCCTTGCACACCAATACCAATTGGTCGATGACGTTTATTAGACCTTTCTGCCTGAAAAGGATCCGATTAAATCAACAAGAGAACAGAAGTGAGCGTTTGAAAACAAAAATACCTCTACTACTGGATAATAATTTCGATCGATTATTTTATTCAAATTTACAGTTACAACTTTGGTCACTTCTGCTAACTTTGCAAAATCAAACTCTCGCTCAGCAACGTTGACAAATTTGTTGAGAGCAATTGAAGCCAAATTGCAGACAGATGTCTGTAAATAAAATTTAACAAATTATAGTTATTACTGTCAGCTAGATAATAGTGATAGATGAGTAGTGTACATACCTCATCGGGCGAGGAATATTGCACAATTTCTGTGCAAAGGTTTGAACATTTTATAGTACCCAAATTTTGCTGATTCGACTTTCTATTGCACGCATCTTTGTAGACCATAAACGGCGTGCCGGTTTCAATTTGAGACTCAATTATTGCGTACCACAATTGTTGCGCTTTTATGCGTCTCTTCTGCTTGCCTTGTGCTTCGTACCTGAATTCATCATATAATTACAATTCATGACTGATAAATTTGAATTTTCAGTGCAAATTACTTTTCGTATAATTTTTCAAACTCATCGCCCCACAAATCCGCCAATCCTGGACATTCATGAGGGCACATCAGTGACCAATCTCCGTCAGCTTCAATGCGCTTCATGAATAGATCAGGTATCCAAAGGGCGTAAAACAAATCTCTGGCTCTGTTTTCTTCGATGCCTGTGTTCTTTTTCGCGTCAAGAAAATCAAATATGTCTGCGTGCCAAGGTTCCAAATAAACCGCAAACGCCCCAGGTCTCTGCAATCAATCACCAAGCAACATATGTATAAACTGAAAAATTATATTTGCTTTTTTAATTTTACCTTATTTCCACCCTGGTCCACATAACGAGCGGTGTTGTTGAAAACACGTAACATCGGCAACAATCCGTTGGAATATCCATTTGTCTTAAAAATAAAAATCTGTTTTCAATCAGTATATTCATAACATAAGAATGAAGAGAAGAAAGCAATACCCCAGCAATATATGTGCCTGAGGCTCGAATGCAATGAACATTCAAACCTATGCCACCGGCACTTTTCGATATAATCGCACATTCTTTTAATGTGTCGTATATGCCTTCGATGCTGTCTGATTTCATCGTGATCAGAAAACAACTGCTCAACTGTGGTCTGCATGTACCGGCATTGAACAGCGTAGGTGAAGCGTGTGTGAACCATTTTTCTGACATCAAATTATAAGTCTACAAGTTGTACAAGTTCTATTAGAAAATCAATACACAATTCGTATAATTGAACGTAAATCAATAAAGCTGCATTACTTCTATCGCTGCGTCGATGTCATCTTCGTGAATGCCAATTGCAACACGCATTAGCAAATGTTGAGGACGTTCTGCGACTGAGAAAAAGTTATTCAAAAAAAGAAAACATTTTATTACTTGAAATGATAATTTTATTTTTTTGCATACAAATACCTTTTCCGTTGATTTTCAACAAATAAGATCGTTCCAATGTTTTGAAACCGAAATATGAATAACTGAAATCTCGATCGTATACAATTGTAGAATTCAGACGCTAAAAATTACCACATACAAAAAATTATATAGAAATGACGAAACTACACTTGTGAAATTTATTCCATTTTACCTGAGAATTGGCCTGTATTATTTGGTGTACTTTGGAAGAAATCATCGGCGAATGTTTGTTCGTGTTGGGATTGATCCACTGATATAAATCATTGACCACATCGCTGAAAACTTTTTTCGTTTCTTTGTGCAAATTGCTGACGGCTATGCGTGCGGCCAATATCGCATAGTCCGGATGTTTTGTAGTCATTGTGGCGGAAATTTCAGCGGCCAAATTGTCCAATTCGACAGTTGTGACACCTTGATACAAGCCGGCAATGACTTTTTGAGAAATTAATATCTAAAACATATTAATCAATTAAAATTGCAAACACCTGTTTGAACCATTTGGACCACTGGTTCACTTGATGGCTAATAAATGTTTCTCCTCACTTTCCCTGACCTTGAAATCAATTTCACTATTTTGCATTCAAATATAAACTGTACAATGACATTTCAAGGAAATAAAAGTTAAAAAAACAAAAAGAAACTGCACAACAGCAATGATCAAAACACTTTTAATAATCAATATTACTTTTATTTTATTCATATTAAAATTCAATTTTGTAATATTATTTATTTTATTAAAAAACGGAGACTCTTGTAAAATAAAACTGATGCATCACATGTTGAAAAACCAAAAAACATATACTTACTGGTTCGATATGTTCCATATTTAAGCCATAACAAAGCTTGTTTATTCGGGAAGTGATTTTATCAAAATGCACAGCTTCTTTACGACCATCTTAAATAAAAATTATTATTTTAAATTTCAATTTTATAATCCTTTATATAATATTTATAATGAAAAATCAATTCAGTACCTCTTTTAACGACATACATGCTTGGTTGTGATAAAAGTTATAAAATAGTATAATAAACAGTTGGTAAAATGTTCAAATGTCAAAAGACGACGTTGCAACAACGAGCAAAGAAAACAATAATGACTAGTAAAAAGGCGCCAGGCTTTACAGTAATATGATTCTCAAACATTAATTTTGACACAGATTGAAAAGTAGAGAATTAAAAAAGCAATACACAAAAACAATAAATTGAGCAAAATTTTGAATTAAAAATATAATTTTTTATTCAAAAGTAATCAAACTTATTCAAAATTTATTACATTTACAAAATTACAAAATTTATCATAATTTTTTGAATCTGCAAAACATAATAAATAAAAGAATATACATTAAACTTTAAAATGATTATTTTGATAATTTATGAGATAATAAATATAAATTCACTCAATCAGTCAATCATAATGCGATCCATAAATGCAAATTAATGTCGCATGATTTACAATTGTATTGCTGTTAAATTTAAAAATTTGGTTTAAGAAAAATTAATTGGCATTATAAAGGTAATTAAACTAAGACTAAGAAACATCAGAAGTATTGCATGTAACCAAAATTTGTAAAATCATGATTTTATAAAATTATATAAATAATGTATTACTATACTTAATGAATATTCATTTCCTGTGGTTTAAAAATTTTGCATTCTATTTAAAAAATTGCCCAAATTTACTGGACGATTTAAACTCATGTTTTCAACTTACTAAATTTTCCCAATTACTGTAGTGGTGAACAACATTCTTAAACTGGTATTTGGAGCGTTAGTTATTTTTAGCAGAGGTTATTTTTGCTTATATGTTTAAATGTAATTTTATTTGTTTATAAAATTTACACTTAAAAATAAACACTGACAACGAATAATTGAATGTATATTTATATATTTATTTAATATTTTCTTAATATTGTTTTTTAATTCTGCATTTGTCGTATTATTGTCGTATCATTGTACGATTGATTTATCTTCTTTAAGATTGTTTTCAATCATGGGAAATGCATATCCAAATTTCGGCAAACACGATTCAGTTGAACGATCTTCAAATTCGATTTTGAAAAATTATTTAAAAAGAGCTGCTGATGCAACGTCAGAAGAACTGATTGCAATCATAATGGAAGTGGTGAATGAACCGGATCTGTTTCATTTTGGTGAATTGCTAGATTTGCCAAACGTGCAAATTATTCAAGATGACACTAAATTGAGCAAGTATTATTCACTTCTTGAAATATTTGCTTTTGGAACATACTCAGATTACGTTGCGAAAAAAGAGCATCTACCAAATTTCAGCGATTGTATGCTTGAGAAAATTCGACTGCTTAGTTTGATTTCATTGACTTCAGGAATTAATACAATTTCATACGATATTTTACTAGAGAAACTTGAACTGAAAAGTTTCACAGAACTTGAAAATCTGATTATTTCAGCTTTTTATAAAAATTTGATCATGGGACGCATGGATTCAAGTAACAAAACGTTGTGTATATCTTATGCAGTTTCCAGAGATCTTCGACGTGAAGATATTCCTGTTCTAATAGAGAAAATGAAAACGTGGTCTGGACAATGCCAGTATTTTTACAACAATGTCATCGACGAAGCGGACAGTGCGGATGCGTTGAAGCCTTGCCGTTTTGAAGCAATACACAAAATTTTTGAGAAAATTCAGAAACTGGAAAATGACATTGATAGCGAAGAGCAGAAGTCAGCTGACCAATAATTCAAAAATGTCGTCTTTGTTTGACTTTTTAATAAATGGAAACATCTTTGGCATCTTCCTGTTATATTAAAAAAAGGTCGAAAATTATGGTAGTCTTTTTTCAGTTTCAAATGCTATTTATATATATATATATTATATTAACGTGCTTCGAGACTTTTTTTCTAAATTGCAATATATTAAGACAAATAAAGGAACGTTTTATTTTCATTTTTTTATAAAGAGAATACACAAAAATGAAAATGTTTATTTTCAAGAACGAAAGTAAAAATAGAATATTCACAAATACAAGGCACTCGGGATTCTCATGAGTCGATAAAATTTGACAAAGTCTTGATCATAATTGCTAGAAAAGAGAACAATTTTTAAGCTTGTATTAATGATTAAAATTAAATAATGAACCTTATGAAATAGTGAAATTTCAAAAATTAATCTGTAAAAATGTCTGAAAATGCTAACCTTCGCAGTCGTAAATTTGCAAAAGCAAGATTTCCATATATAGCACCAATGCCAAGTCCTCGCTTATTGGCAGGCCAGCATTCATTATATCTTCTTCAGTAATCGTCAGCAATACGCTTCCAGTATAGTTCAACTTCTGGCATATTTCATCTGCACAAAATCCAAAGCCAATCGAAGTCAACCAATAACCCAAATCAATGTGATTCCAGTGATTCAACGGTTTGCTCAATATTCTTCAAAAGAAAATTTTTTTTCTTAATTAAAAGTTTCAACAAAATCAAACAGAACTGTTAAGGGTCTTATTAAAATTCAAGTTTTAAATTATTTTTATAAAAATAATGAATTTTAAAATACACTTGAATCTCTGCAATCGACCGTGCAATTCATCAAATGTAAAATTTTATCAAAATCAATACGATTTTAAAATAATTTGATTCAAACATGGTGTTAAAAGCACAAGCAAAACACTGACCTTCGACGATGTTCAGCAATTTCGAATGCACACAAAGAATCAGCTGCATTCATTTTTGATTGCTATTACCAGGCTAATTTCCTTAAATATAGCTATAAAACTTAACGTTAAAATGAATAAACACAAAATATTAAGACGCTTTTTAAAACGGGGAACACTGTAATTTTAATTGAAAGTCAAGTTAAAATAAAGTCAGACGTCATTTTTACTTTACATTACAGATTTTTGAACATTGTATATTTATTTTTAAAAATTAATTTTTTTTAATTATTAATTATTTTTTTATCATTTTTAATTTTCCGAAAGCTAACTTATACAGTATAGCAATTGTTTTTCAAAGATGTTTCATTCTTTTATTTACATAACTGATCAGTGATTATTATTGCCATAAGAAATATATTTCTTGCTATTTAGTATACTTATTCAACTTTTTATATTATTACATTAATACAATAACCTTCGCATAATCGTGGTCATATTTACAAATTGATCACTGAACAATTTTGAAAATGTTCAGGTCTAATTTACACCTACAGATTTTTTTAATTTGTAATGTCTACTGGTGTAGCATGACGCAGAAAATGCATATTTCTTTACAGAAATGTTTATTAAATAATTTATTTATTCAATAAATAAATGCTACAAAATAAATATTTTAAATGATGTTAATTTTTAATTATCAAAATTCACAACAACAAACTGCAATTAAAGAAAATAATAGACAACAAAGTGAAACTATTTTTTAGCAAATTTTATTAATAAAATTCAAATCTCGATCTGAAACGTATAATATTGATAGCAGAGCGGTTGGTTGCAACACATAAACGTAAATTCAAACATATTCCTGAAAATGCATATATCCATACATACATAAAAGATAATTTACTCGGGTATATTGGATAAAGCGTGGTCCAATACGTGGTCCAACAAATGAAATCGCATCGCTGTCGGTCTGAGTTCAGAGAATGCATATGAAATTGTAGCTTCGGAATAATTTAACGCAGCGTCTAACTTCAACAGCTCTTCGGCCACAACTTTTTTCAAACGTAATAAAAAGTTAATTCTCACTCGCTTCAACCAATCCACGTCCAATTTGCCATTCATTGCCAATACGTCGTAAAAGCTGACCACTTCCAAAAGTCGAATAAAATTGTCATTAAGATATTCCACATCTTCCGTTGAAGGAAAAACGGTAACAATTTTCAAAATTTCAAGCAAATGTGAAGCAGGATTCAATGGGTCATCCAAAGGCATCTCTTTTTGAAAGCTTTTCAATAAACTGCGACGATATTTATTCAACAAATAGCCAACTGTAGCAGACAGATTGTTCGGTATCACTTCAAGGAAGCCTTTAGGAGACATCAAGAAACGAAAAATCATCACACGTCCGTCGTAATTGAACAAATTGTAAAATTTTTCAAAAACAGACACACAATAGTTCAGATCACTGGTAAATTTGGAAGCTGCGAACATGTAAAATTTCTCTATCACCTGTGAAATATGGGAATCTATGAAAAAATCACAGTCGAATGTTCCTTCTTTGAATTTCATGAACCACCATTCTAAAGCACGAAATCCCAATTGCTGCAAAGTTGTATAACTGTGTGGCACAATTTGCACGAGAAACTGCAAACAATAAACAAACATGTACTTTGGATTGTAGACTTGAACAATCTGATCAAATAAGTTTTCAAAACCGCAATAAAATGCAAAATAAATTCCAATTGTAGAACGGGATATTTTAGCATTTTTATCATCTTCATTTTCTTCAAAATATGAAAACAATCTGTTTGTTTGGAAACAATAAATCAGCTGCATGAAATCACCATCAATCAACTTTGTTATGTACGATATGCAATCATTAATAAGAGTACAAGACATTCCATTGCAGTCTCTGACAGATAGAACATTACTATCAGAAACGTTTTCTATAGTTAACGTCTTAGTCAACAATTCCAACAGGTGTAGAAAAAATTCAACCAAGTTAAGTTTGTATTGCGAAAAATTTGTTCTTACATCACAGCTAAATTGCTCTGATGCAAATCTTTGCTCCAACAGAGAAGCAACAGAAATAATCACATCCAGCAACTTCGTGGAATGTGAGAGAAATGCACAATTGTCCTCCCAATCTTGATAATCTGTTGTCCATGTTGAAATTCTGCTTGCAGCTCTAATTAAGCAGACCAAAATTGAGTAATTCATGAAGTATTCATTATTTTCACATAAATAATTTGCTGCAGTAGAACACAAGAACTTGAATAAATGTTCGTGAATGGGCAGAAAATATTGCGGATCCGCTTCCGAAGAAAACATATTACGGATTATATCCAACATGGACATGAAAACTTCTTCAGACATACACTCGCTCGCAATGCTTTCAATTATTTGAAAAAATATTTCCAATGTCGACTCTGGCCGTGAACCGAATTTCGGCATAAACTGTACTGCAAAATAGAGCATGACATCTCTATATTGCTCCTGAAGAAGTCCCTTTCCATAAGGTGTTCGCAGTATATCTAGCAGTGCAGTCAACTGAGTCGAATTATCAACATCAAGCAAGTCACACAAACTATCAGGATGCAGATGTACTTCTTCTTCATCTACAAGCATTTCCTCAGCGGGAATTGGAAGAAATAAATCTTTTTCAACATAACGCATATCAATCAGAAAGAAATTATCCAATTTCGAATTATCTTTTCAAAGAATGTATTTGCAATTGATGGAAAACTTTATAAATTGAAAGTATATTAATTGCAATAAACAATACTATATTATTGAATAATACTACGCAACAGTACTAGCCAAACTTACAGACAAAATACAGTAATTATAATAAGTAGATTTGCAAGTAATTTGAAAGAAATTTTTTAAATTTATTATGAATGTAAATTATTTTAAATATATTTAATTTCATTATATTTAAATTTAATAAACTTTCGATGCAAATGCCACATAAATGTAATAACTACTGCTTTCATATTAACATCATTTAGAATGTTTCATTATCGCAAACTGTTTACTGAAGTAATTATTTTAAATTTAAATAAAAACAATAAGTTGAATTAAATTTAACTTAATTTTTATTTAATAATTACAGTAAAAGAGAATTTTCCATTTACATTTATCTGAAATAACCGTTTTACGCTTTTCCTAAAATGATAGTATTTTTCATCTGTGAAAATTAAGTACAATTATCATGTACTATAAATATGCAGCTTCGGCTTTATTGGGTTGTTAAAATATTCTTTTCATTAATGATGGCATAAAATTTTAATAAAGCACAATAATTTCTTTTGAAAACCATTTATTTTTCTTTTTTTCATGCAGACCCTTCATCAGTTGTGTGTTCAAATAATCACGTCTTTTTTTCTCATATAGAGAAAATCCTGATTTAGTTAATCATTTTGTTGTATGCTTATTTTATTATATGGTTAAAGTTTTGCAGGATAAGCTGAAATGCTTTCAATGATACATAGTAAATTAAAATCGAAATGATTTGAACGATAACTTCTTTTTTATTTAAATGTTATATGTATAATGAAGCGCAAGTGAAATTATGGAGATTTTTAAATTAAAAAAAAGTTAAATGGCAATTTGAATACAGTAAGAAAACCTAGAAAAAATTTTTTTTTACTTTATAACAATACTCTTTTCAAAATTTGATGACTCTATTGTATACGAATTGTTCAAAATTCAATTGCACCAAAGCTATTATTTTTTTGTAAACTGTTTAATAAAAATTAAATAGCCAAACGTGAAATTTAGCAAAATTTATCTGAATACGATTAAATGAAAAATGTATGAGTTGAATTTTTGTAATTTGAATTTCAGCATCTCAATGGATCGTATCGTATTCGACTTCAAAGATGAAAATACGCATCTTGAACATTCAAAATATCATTGCGATTGTTTCCAGTAAGCTGAAATATAAAATCAGCAAATCAGCAGCACCTTGACTTTAACGTAAAAATAACTTACAAACTACAACTGTGCTTCGTATAACAGTGGTTTAACATATAAATGATGTAAAAAAAAGCAAAAACACAGCAGCTAATGACAAAAAATTGTTGAAAGTTTTTATAGAATTTCAAAATAGAAACTAACATTCAGCAATGACCAACAATGACAAAGACCAATGGTGTAATTTTGAAATTTAATTAGTTGAATAAATGTTCAAAAATACGGCAATAACAGTGAACTTAATAAACAAGTTTATTTTCAAAAAGCCAACTTTTCAACTAACTGTTGACATTGAATCACATGAATATAGAATTCATTTCAGCTAATAAAAATCTACAACTAAATTCATTCCAAATTCCACAACTACTGAATCATTAATCGACATTTATACAAGAATAAAAAGGAAAGGATATTTTTGTTTTCTTTAACATTAAATGACAAAATCATCTCTTCAAAGAGTAAAAAAAAAAAATACAAATTCTAACATTTCACTCGGCTGGCTGTTGCTTTTCAGGCATTCCTTTCCGCTTTTTAGCAACAGCATCAGCAATAATTTGTCGCATTACCAATAGTTGTTTGGATTCTTTAACCGCATTCTTTTCAAGATACTCCAAGCAGTATTCGTACAAGAATTGAGGAAGTTCTTGTTTTTGTTTATCCAAAATTATCAACAAATCTGTGAGATACGTTGGCTCGAAGTATGGATTGAACAAGGTAATACATTTAGCCGGAGTGCCGTCTCGACCGACCACTTTGAGGCGCTTCGTGTGCTTACCAACACCATGTGCCATGTCATAGTTGATCAGATAGTCCACCATGCCCAAGTTGTAATATGCAGGAAAAACATCAGTAGTGACCAAAATGTTCACTTCTCCACTCGTGAACATGGCTACAGCTTCATCTCGGGTTTCAAGATGACGGTCGCCGTGGATGCTGATCGCCCTGAAGCCCTCAAACAACAGCATCATTGTCAAACTATCGGCCGTTCGTTTCATATTGACGAAGACGACGATTTTTGGTATTTCACTTTTGTTCAGATGCTCCGCTACAGTATCTTTGATCAAAGCCAAAAACTGATCGCACTTTCTAGCTTCGGCCTTTATTAATGTCATTAACGTATTCTCACTGACGACGTTCAAAGGAAGTAGGCAATTTTTTAAGATGTAATTCGGTAAATAATGAAATGCAAATGCATTCACTTTTTCTGTAAACGAGTTGCAGAAGGCCGCAGAGAGAAACTTGATCGTCGGATTGATGTCTGCAATTTGTCTCAAACAATACTTCTGGCTCATCGTCAGCATGTTATCGATTCCATCAAATATAAAAAATCGGCAATACTGCAATTTTAACAAATCACAGTCAATGAAGCGAGCTATACAATGCGGCGTTGCGATAAGAATCTCGCATCCCTTAGCTTCAATCAGAAATTGCGTCTTCGCATAGGTGTGGCCAAAAATGTGCGTACAACTGAACTCAGAACCTCTCAAAAGTTCATTGCACAAATTGAATATACTGATGACCGATTCGACGGATGTGGCGACAATGATCGCTTGGGGTGTTACTGTGTTTTCCAGTTCTGCACGATGGAATAAGTCGGATATAATTGGCAACAAATAAGCCAATGCATCGTTGGGTGAGGAACGTCGACCGCAAAACACCAAATTGCGCTTTTCCAGCAAAACTGGAATAGATTCACAATGGACTCTGGTTGGAATCTCCATCTGCAACGTTCGCAATTTTTCCAACAAATCTTCGCCAAAATTAAATTCGTTGAATGAATTTGCCATCAAAGGAGATGCAGTGTTATTTGGTGTAGTAGAATTGGTCGGCGGTGGCTTATTTTCCAGCGGTGGCTTATTTTCCCGCGGTGGTTTATTTTCCCGCGGTGGTTTATTTTCCCGCGGTGGCTTATTTTCCCGCGGTGGTTTATTTTCCAGCGGTGGTTTATTTTCCAGCGGTGGCTTATTTTCCAGCGGTGGCTTATTTTCCAGCGGTGGCTTATTTTCCCGCGGTGGTTTATTTTCCCGCGGTGGCTTATTTTCCCGCGGTGGTTTATTTTCCAGCGGTGGCTTATTTTCCAGCGGTGGTTTATTTTCCCGCGGTGGCTTATTTTCCCGCGGTGACTTATTTTCCAGCGGTATCTTACCCATTTCCGGTATTTCATTCGCAACTTTCGCAGGATATACTTTACTCTTGGCCTGTTGGCGCGCCATGACAAAGCTTTCGTTGGCTTTAGCAGTTTCAGAACACCAGATACTAAAATCACTTATCAAAAATTGCCCAAACTCCATCTTCACCTTGTCTAGTACCGATGTTATACGTGGTCGTCTACCTATAAAAACAAAAATTAAATTGCTTCCACAAAAATGATTCACAACAATTGTAGCCAAAATGATCGCACCCCTTCGGTTAAAGTGTTTTTCCACCGGCTTCTTCGGAGTGGCAGAAATACTATTTCCGCTGTAACGTCTGCGGCCGGCTGAAATTAAAATCATTCAAAAACAAAAGTAGTGCTTAAACAAACTTAGCAATACTGTTTTTGCGGTCTCTCCTAGTACGATGATAATTCAATCTTTTGTAAAATTCACGTCGATCGGTTTCGCCATCAATAAACAGTTCTGCACAAAATATTTAAAAAAAAAACATATATTTTCTACTATAAAAAGCTTCACAGAGCTGGGTTTGGTTACTTGTTTTTGAATGAGGCAAATAACTTCCTTTTTTCATATCTATTTCAACATTTTCACCCTTTTCTTCAATTTCAACATCGCTTAAATCATCGTAAACAGTCGAATCGCTGTCAAAGCAATTTCTACCTGCAAAAGTATCACTATGAAGGCAAATATTTTCACCGTTTGAAAAATTTGCATTGCCTATAAAAGTACGGTCAAGAGATTCGTGTCGTTCTGAACTATTATTTTCGCTTTTGATGCGCATCTCCTTATTCTCCTTGTCGCCACCTGCTTCATTTTCTACACTGGCATCCGCAACGCCACTGTCTGCACTATTATGAACATCGATCATTGAGATGTTTTCTTCAGCTAGATGCTTTTCTTGATTCGCTGCCATTTCTAAAAATATTAAAAACACTGCTACTATTGCAAGACACCGTCAACTGAAAATACACTCGCTGAAAGCATCCGAAAAGTCAAACACTAAAAAAATTGCAAAGGTACATACAGTCGACCCTAAAAATTCGCGGATTTCAAAACCCCCAAAAAAATAAATCTTATTTTTAGACGCTAGTGGACATGTATGCTGTTGATCTGGAAGTTCAGTGCAATATTGTTTCTGCTTATTAGGTTCCACGTCATAACACGACTTCACCAAACTGGGAGGCTAAATAACCGCTACTAATGCTAAGATGAAAAATAAAGACATTAAATTGCACGGAAAGGAGGCGCTGCGAACGGGAAGTTGCTCTACGGCAGCACCGGTTCCGCGATTCCAGATGCTTGCTCCAGACTGGTCAACCGGTCCGGACATGTCTGGACATGTCCAGACTTCCGCTTTCATGCTAGCACAATCCAAAACAGCGTGAGAATAACGCAAAATTCGAGTAAACACGTAATGCCTGAAGCTATTACTATAGTCACAATATTTTTTCAAAAAGATGCGCCGGACAGTCCATTCACTTCTGGCAATGATTTTGACTATTATACACTCAATCAAACGAATAAAAAAATAAATACGGGATAAATATTTAACATTCAAATCAGTAGACGGTCCGTGATATCTTTTGAAGCTTTCAGACAACAGCGTAGGATTATAAAGCATCGGGGGCGGGGGATTGTATGAATAGAAGGGAAGGAAAATTCGACCTTCGCGGTTCCGCCGGAACGCACACATCGCAAATGTGAGGGCCGACTGTACCTCAAAAAACAACTCCACGTGTTCAAAAGTAACATCCTAATTAGCTCAAAATTAAGCAACACAAAAAAAGTAAACATATTCAATCTTGTCAAAGATAAAATTTTCTAAAATTATTTATATATAACAAATAATAATCTCTTATAAACAATAAATTGCACAAACAGAAGCGTTCACTTTAAAATTCAAAATACAAATAATACAAAAAAAAAACAAACTAAACATTCAACAGTGAACGGAAAATTACATCTTGTACTGTAACTTGAAAATAAACGCTAAATAAATTCCATTATTCAACAATCATCAATAATAACATTTTAAAATTAATTCTGTTAAAATAAATATAAATTTTTAATCAACTTAATTTACTACCATTTACAAGTAATTTCCTTAATTATCACCGATTAAAAATAGATATAATGTTAATTCACATCCTTGAAAACGTTATGTCATCGTTATTGTTCAACGCAACCGGCGACAAATGACGACATTCGACAAATTACCACACACGTGACTGACAATCTCCATCGGTTAGTTACAAACACTGTAGTAAATAATATGCAGGCACAATTAACATATTTTAAATAAAAAATATTTTGAAATCCTTTGTCAGACCATTTAATTTTTTGATATTTAGAAGATACATAAATTTGAGACGAAGATTCATGTTAATATGATTATGATAAATTGATCTGACGACAAGCGTTGCCGAAAATCGCCACTTTATTACTTCAATAATATTGAATTCTTTTGTTTTTGTTAATTGACTAATTAATTTTCAATCGCTATTTTTAATACTTTTTATTATTAATTTTGCGCTACTTTCATAATTTTACCTTTTTTATGTAAATTTTCTGTAATTACTGTACATTTTAAATTGAAATACTGTTGTATAAAAAACTTATTAATTAATTATTTTTTCATTTTGAATAAATAATTATCCGTAATTGTAATTTAGAGAAGTTATACAGTTATGATCATGTTGCGCAAAAGTTGCCACATGTACGGTAAACAAACTGGAGCTTGAAGATCAAATATAAAAAAATTATACGAAAACAGGAAAAAAAATGTGGTGCAGGCAGTGTTTTACCATAATTCCACTGTTTACCATAATCCCTGGGTGTGGGTGTATGTAACGCGCTGCCCTGCCATGCTAGTTCCACGGTTCCTACGCCGTCGCGTCTTCCCTGGACAGTATCGTTCTCTAGCAGTTTTCTGATTACGCCTCGCGGTTCTTCCCGACGTCTCGTCATACGTTTCTATTTATAACCACGTCACAACACACCAGCGCACACGCACACACGCTGTTCACAACTCCACTTTGCTCACTACTGACCACCAGTGGACGGTCGGTGCGTAATATATCCTGCCACCGGGTCGCGCGGTACACGGCTTGACCTCCCGTAGCGCCCTTAATTGGCGACGATTGCTCGGCTCGCTCCAGGGGGCCAGCTCTGGTTGCTCTTATCTTGTCGCATATGCCTTTGTCACCCAGCCGCCTGGATGTCGGCATCTTCTTGTACCATTGTTCGGGGATAGTCTAATATGGCAGCTGCCGTAGCCTTTTGACCCGCAGGACGCTCCTGATTAGGTTTCGTGTCACATCCACCGGTGATGTAGCAACATGACCGTGCAAATAACATGGCATATTTGGCTGTTATTAGTATTACATATAGACAACAAAAAGGGGTACGGTTAATAAGAGTTAATAACATTGATTCGGTGCTGATTAAAATATAATATACACCTGCAGGTGCTCAGTCTTCCGTAGTCCGTTGCATGCATGTAGCGGTGAGTCTGTTTCCCATCATCTCTACGTAGTTATTTCATTATTTCTACATCTTAGCCACTGTGAATTATTGTGTTTACTTTAAATAAAGTCGTATTATTAGTGTTAGCCCTTTGATTTGTTCGCAGACGTGGATTTTCTTCTTTTGTCCGCTCTTGTTTCTGACCTCCACTTTTGATTGACTTCTAAATTGATCTCTAATTGACTGATGACTTATGCTATTTCATTAGCTATTCAGGGTTAATCTGTGATTGATTGATGGTTTTTCACTAAAATTAAAGACCATTAACCCTATTTTGCATATCATTTTTTTCTCTTTTTACTAGTTTGTGCTCTCTTTTCTGTATGTTTGACATCTTCGGTTCAGTGATGGAACTGGATAATGATGAAATTAAATTTGTATGCACCCAAAGAAATAGAGACATTTGAAGAAATAAAAGGATAAAAGCAGTTTTTCTCTTAAAATAATAAGATAAAGTTTCGTAATCGGTGAAATGTGAAACTGTGAAGGATTTTGAAAGCATCGTTTTAAAAAACCCATATGCCTTCAATTTAACAACAAACTAATCTGACATAACACTACGCTTTGCTATAGAATGTAAATCCATCCTCTTTCTTCATTTTATGCTTGAAAGGACACACTTAAAAACCACATGTGAAGCATTAACCACGAGGCTTAAATATATTTAGTTTGGAAGTCATACAATTAATCTTCTTCGTTAATAACATAAAAACAAGTGATAAAGCATTCTACTAATTATTAAATAAAAATGTCACAATTGCACATCAAAAGCTTTGTTTGCAAAAATGAAAAAAGTTGAAAACGCCAGGTTCTACAGTAGCTGAATAACCGGGTATAAAAGGAAGTAATCTATTTTCAGCAGACGCAATTCATTTTCAAGTGTGAATATAATCAGCAGTAGCTTTTGCAATGCAAACAACAAAGATAAACTCAAAGTTATACATCAGTGATAACAGTGTCATCGATGTATTTTTTTGCAATCTATTTATTAAATATTATTGTCAGCAGTTATACACATTATTATACAATTACACGTGTAATACAATTATACACATTATTATACAGCAAAAATTGGCGTCCAGACTTAGTAACACGCCAGTGTGGAGGAATTTCCAGCTGCTGGTGAGTTGCTGGCAGCAATGGAAATCTTTTTGCCCATCTTATGTACATTGCAGTTTTTACATTTTTGTATGTTGGAAACTGCCAAGCAGTTTCTAAATCAACAGATGCACTGTTGGCTTCCTCGCTGTATATCTGCGAAATGGGCTTCATTTCTTCCGCATCATTCTTTTTTTCCATTTTAGACAAGATTGAATTGTCTGGGATACAATTCTCCGCATGAGGCGCAGATCTCAACACAAGTTGGTGTATATTGAGCCCCTGCATTTTCTTTTTACCTAGATGAAAAACTTGAATTGAATGAATAGAAATTGCATATTTAATAAAATAATGGTTACCCGTTGGCAAACCCACTGTTTATTTTCAAAATTTGGGCGCTTCAGTTGGAAAACTCTAACTTCTTGTGCTAAATTATAATTATTTCGATTACAGCCAAATGCAAATCGTCAACCATAAGATAGCAGATGAAGAGAATCAGAATGAAATCAAGCACAGAAAATGAAAGCGTAGCAGTTGTAAATTTCATCATATATTGAACCTTAAAAATTTTCATATGATACAAAATCAGATATATGAGCAAGGAAATAATAAACCTCAACAGATGTCATGATTGTTGAAGGAAATTTTGAAAGAAATCCAACAAATTATAGTAAAAATCCGTATCTCAGACTAGCTGTTTTACTGAAAATATGAAAAAGAATGTGGTTCAAGACATCTCATTGCAAATTCACGCCAAGTGCAAGAGATCTTAATCAACTTGTAAAACCAGAGAATATGCAAATGAGAAAGGAATATTTTTCAACAGCTAGTGAAAAGCAGCATAGAACAACGGAGTGAGAAGGATATTTAGCAGAGTCGAGAAGAAGGTGGAATTGAAAATTGTGGGGTTTAAAATTTTATGTTTGCAAAATTCCGCAGTTGGTCCTGTCACTGTTATTTATTTTCTTAATTTATGATAAAATATTCAGATAAATGCTTTCTTTTGAAGCTTTTTCTTATGAAAATATTTTTATTTTAGAAAAAAGAGAAATTGTATAAATTTCAATTTTGTTTACAAAAATTCTATTTTTTCTTATTCTTATCATTATTTTATGTTTCTCAAGTTTATGTTACTTTATGCTTCAAAAGATCAGAACTACAGATAGTGCAATATTGAGCTGAGATTGATATTGAAATAAATTTTGGAATCAATTCCAGTGCAGCATGGTGAATGATTAATTTTTCCTTAACATTATGTTGTAATCGCTGAGTTGTAAAGCAATGCTTTAGCCCGGAGCAAAATTTCACACAAGCTTAACCCAGACGCCTGAGCCAACAATGCCGACTAAACTAGCAACGCTTGCTGTTGATTCGTTGCTATGTATAGCCGTAGGCTACCCATCTTTCAGCACATTGTAATTTCACATATTGCATTTGGATACAGAGAATTAAGTTTTCTGATTTACATAAAAAGAGGAGGTGGTGTTCTCATAGATGCAAAATTAAATGATGCAAAACAAATAAAGTGATAGAAAGCACACTTTTGAAAAAGTTCCTCAAATGTTTTGAACAAGGTCATTAAATGGTTAGTTTAAAGTAAAGAAAATTTTTCAGAATTGACCAGCAGATGATGCAACAATATCATTAATTATACTCATGATGATAAGAAGAAGAAAAATTTTGTTTTTAAGCTTATAATTGGAAAATGTCAATCAACACTCACTTTGTGATTTCTTGACTGACAAGGTTCATTTAGAAAGAAGCAGTCTTGAATTAAAAGTGAATAAACAGAGTTGGCTTTCAACTTTCAGTATAGCTGTTTATTAGAATTAAAACTGAAAGATGATATGCAATGCATTTTCAAACGAAAAGTAGATAAAATATTATCTTGTATCTTATCAACTGTTTTTTACGGTCTTATATTGATAATGAAAATTTCACGTTCATTCAAATTGTTGACTACTGCTGATTCATAGCTGTGCATAGCTTGACTTCACTGCGCCACTATCTCCGTTTATGATTATCCTCAAGAATTTGCATTCCGCATTGAGATATCAACAACAATTATAATGTAGTAAATAAGTAAACGATTGTTAAGTTAAGAACTTCATTTACAGATTGAGTTCATCAAGGAACAAATTATTTTATCAAATGTATGATTATTAAAAATTATTCATTTTTTTTAATTTAAGATTCAAAATGCATGAAAAATGTTTATCTGCTTGTTTGTATTTGTGTTATTGGGATTTTTGTTTGATTGTTATGAAAAACTTGAAAATGAGACTAGTTGTAATTTTGCAACTATAAACTTTCTGGAAAAAACTTAAATTCAAAGGCAAGCTCCTTTTTTTTTAATTTCATAACTGTTTATAAATGAGCCGCTTCACTCAAGAAGCTTAAAAGGAATAACTAAGCCATTTTTATTTTTTTTTGCTTGAATTTGTTCAGATTCCTGTCACCTATTACCATGGCTGACAATATATATTATGTTTTAATTACAAGAACTATAATTTAGTATAGGTTGATTTTACTAACTAAGACATCAATTTTCACGCGAAACATAAAGTAGCAAAGGAACATTGCAATGCCATACGAAGCCAGGTAGATAGCTATCATGTTCCCCAAGGTGGATTTTTAATTTCAACAGAAAATGTCACTTTACTCAAATTCAATTGTCAAAAAATTTAAAAAAATTTTTTTAAATTCACTAAAACTAGAAATATATATGTATGAATTTTTCCTATTTGTTTTAAAAACAATATTTTATTAAATAGTGATGAAATTTCATTAAATAAGCACATGTAAAAACTATATAATTTTAAAAATACAATTAAAAAGCATTGTATTTATTCCGAAAACTGACCATTGATAAGAAATCTTTTTTTGACAAATGGAATGCATCAGAGCGACAACCAATGAAATTTGGATGAGAAAAAGTAGGTGGTGTTCGTTGGGGAAAACGGGTCTACCCCGTAAAAAATGCAAAAAGATAAATTCTCAGTTTGGCAGTTTTTTCTTTTAAATGCAACTAAGATATAGATTACACATGGTGCGTTCAGTACTGCATTTCGGCAGCTGTTGCGTGATTGCATTATGGCATATTAAAAAGCGCTTTATTGAGGTTTGCGCTGTGCTTAGACGGCGCATGAAATGTCACATCTCTTTATGTAATTGATTATAAAGAGACCATAACTTTAGAGTAGTGTAGGAATGAAAAGAAATATAAAAAGATGCTGATTTCATCAAAGTTGCAAGCAAATTGTAATGTCGCAAAATTTATTTTACAACAAACTTTCAAATACACTGTAGCGTCCTCTACAGCACAGGTTCGGCTGCAACTTGTACTACTGGCTTATCCAAACATCCATATGGCAATTTATTGAAATGCAGAGCAATAAATCAAAAATAATACACACAAGGTAATTAATAGTCCTTGCTTCTGCTTGTATTGCGTTTTGGAATCAGGTCAGGTTACGCAATGGGTTAGTGCAGTTTGCATTAGTGAGAGGTGCTGTTTATAGTTGTAGTGCTTTTGCAGTTACTACGGCGGCCGCGGCTTTGTCAAAAGATCCTATAATTTGAAGCTTCATAATAAAGTTGCTTGAATCATAATCATCTTTCCCTACGATAGTAAATTATATCCTAAAATATCTTTGAACTTTAATATAAATTTTAAAATATTAAACAACTAACTCTTAAAATATAAAAAGTTTGTCTTTAGTCAAACCAGAATGATGTGATTATAACATTCATTTTCAGTTTATCAAATCACAGCACTGCTAAAATTTTTGTTATCAATTTATAATAAATCATAGAGTAAATATTAAAAATATTTTTTATCATTTATGCAATGATTGTAAGATTTTAAGGTACTAAAAGTTTAAATTTAATATTAATTCATTTTGTTTTAATAATACTTGTAAATCATATATTTTTACAGTACTTATTATTTAACCGGATTATATATATATTTTTTTAGTAACATTATGCTTGAAATTTTGAGCGTTAAAAATTTTTTTTACTAAATGAGAATTAAAGAATGAGAAAATCAAAAACATTTTGAGCGTCATTTCTTATTGCTTAGATTAATGGAAATCTGACAAATGCAATTACTAATTTCTTATAAGTAAAACTTATTTGTGCACATAAAGTGCGCAAGGTTTTCTCCCATTTTTTTGTATAATTAAATTATGCTGAGACGTATTTTCTGAAACCGTATCTCATTTCTTTGTTGCGTGTTAATGGTTTTAATGCTATTGAGTAGAAACAGCGAAAATGTTGGGTTCTTTGACTTTAAACATTCAAATGTTTTATAAATCCGTGATGAAATATTTTCCTTTCCTTTTGTTTCATATATGAAATATATAATTCATCTGCAATGAACTATGTTGTACTTTTACATGTATCAGATTACTATTTTTAGGTTAATTGATCTTGGGTACTACATCTATCAAATCTTAAAACATGATTTCATTTTATCATCAGCTTCGCAGTTTGAAGTACTCCGTGTTTAAGGTTTGTTTTGCTCTTGTGCAGATTTTATATTCAAGCGAAAATGCAAAGACTTATCGCAAAATACGATATTTTTAAATCCTGTAATGTATTTTATGGCGAATATTGGCTTTTATTTTGTTTAAAATGATTTGAATTTAATGCTAAATATATTTTTAAGAAACGTTACAAAATATATCATTAAAAAAAGAATTTTAATATTATTTTCTAATATTTTTGATATCTTTCATGGTTTTATTTATTTGTTTATTGTTGGCAGCATTTATTGTTTTAGGTGCAGAAGAACTGCTTTTCATGCACTACGTTTCTTAAGAAAGACAAAGTATATCCGAATTCTTTGGAAGCTGTGAAAGATATTCCATCAGGAGCAACACTTCTTGTTGGTGGTAAAGTGCTTTTGTGCAGTTATGATCTATTAATTTGTTACTTATTGTCTGATATTGTTGAATAATTGTAATCAATCTGTATGAAATCTTAGGAAAGTAAATGAAAACTGTTTGCATAATAATATTTAAACTGAATTTTGACTATTGATGAATGACGTTTTTTATATGGTTTATTTTAATGAATCAAAAAATCAATTAGGTTTTGGTATATGTGGCACTCCAGCAGGTTTAATTAAAGCACTGGTTCAAACGAAGGTAAAAGATTTGACAATAATCAGTAACAACTGTGGGCTAGAAAATTTTGGTATTGGTTGGCTGTTGACCAATCGACAGGTATGTTTTGAAAAAATGTTAGAATTTTTTATATGAAAATTATTTTTATGAAGAAAGCATTGTGTGAAATGGTATTTGTTTTTTTTTTAATTTTGGCTATGTTATTGTAAACTTTATTTAATTTTTAGTGGACATTTATTTTATTAAATTTTGATAGCGATATGAAATGTAGAATTTGCACGTCATTAACTATTTTTTCTGGTTGTGTCGCGTTTGTTTATTCTAATGTTAAATAACATCTTTAGATAAAACGTATGGTTTCTTCTTATGTAGGCGAAAATGAAGAATTTATGCGGCAATACAAAAATGGTGAATTAGAGTTGGAAATAATACCGCAAGTATTGCAATTGTTATCTGACTTATGTGATAGTATTAGTTTTACGAAAAAAAAACTTATTAAACGTATTGTTAATTAAATAATATTACCATTTAAAATATTTTTTATTAAATTAGGGTACGCTGGCTGAAAGAATTCGCGCTGGTGGTGCTGGAATTCCTGCATTTTACACTCCTACCGGACGTTCAACTTTAATAGAAGAAGGTGGCTGGCCGATAAAATTCAAAAAAGAGGGTGGAGTGATGATGATTAGTGAAGGAAAGGAACGACGTAATTTTAATGGAACGCCATATATAATGGAAACGGCTATAAAGAGTGACTTTTCACTAATTAAAGCTTTTAAGGCAGATCGAAGTGGCAATTTGATATTTAGGTATAAAAAAAAATATGTATATATGTAAACGAACATGAATTATATAAATATCTCATGTATAAAATGTTTTCTGTTCAATATAATTTTAATATTTATTGTTTAGAAAATCTGCACGGAACTTCAATCCACCGATGTGCAAAGCTGGAACCATTTCCATTGTTGAAGTAGAAGAATTGGTTGAAGTTGGCGAATTGGATCCAGAAAATATTGACGTTACTGGCATTTACGTTGACCGCATAGTGAAATCCAATTATGAAAAGCCCATGGAAAATCTGATTTTGTCTGCTAAAAATTTGGAAATAAATCCGACTTCAGAGATTCACCATCGAATTGCCAGGCGAGCGGTAGTAGAATTTAAAAAAGGAATGTATGGTATGTATGTGTATATTTCTGTTTGATGAAATTTATTTTTAAAATTTAAAGTAAACCTTGGTATCGGCATTCCATCTATTTGTGCTTCCTATATTTCAAAAGATATGGACGTAACGTTTCAATGTGAGAATGGTGTACTGGGTATGGTAGGTAATTGAATTTATTTAAAATAAACATTTTTTTAACATAATAAAATGAAAGGAAATGCACGACAAAATTTATATTTTATATTTACGTTTTATAAATAAACTTTGTTGAAAATTGATAAATCTGATTTTGTTAAGGGTCCTCATCCAAAGAAAGATGAAGAAGATGCTGATTTGATTAACGCTGCAAAGGAATCTATAACTGTTTTAAAAGGTGCATCTTATTTTTCAAGTGACGAAAGTTTTGCCATGATTCGTGGGTATGTTCATACAGCGAATCTGCACTGATTATATGCATGGCAGTTTTAGGGGTCACCTTGACGTTGCTGTCCTTGACGGGATGCAAGTATCACAGTATGGTGATTTAGCAAATTGGCTTAATCCAGTAAGTATTTTTAGCATTTAGCAACGAGATTTCGAGTGTGTCTGTATGCCAATATAAATGTGTATTTATATTTTTTTTTAGAAACAAATGACCAAAGGTATGGGGAGTGCAATGGATTTAGTGAGCTCACGTAACAGTCGTATAATTGTCTGCATGGAACACGTTACGCCAGATGGTGAGCCGAAAATTGTACAGTCCTGCGAACTGCCTTTAACTGGTGAAAAATGCGTTGACATGATCATCACTGAAAGATGTGTATTCACAGTGGACAAATTGAATGGATTGACTCTGGTTGAGCTCGGAGATAATGTCACCATAGAGAATGTTATCGAATCTACTGGATGTGAATTTCAGGTATTTTAATTTATGTTGTTTGAAAAGGACTTTTTGACGCGTTTTTTTTGCAGGTTGCGGATGTTGTTATGCCCATGAAAGATATAAATTAGCTGTGCTTACATGGAAAACGTTCTTAAACAAATCATGAAAACGAAAATGGAACTTTGTCATTTAACAGTGTAAATTTCTTAAAAAAAGAAACAGAGGCTTCCTGCTTAACAGACTGCAATCGTCATACTTAATAATTCAATATTTTTTATTTAATTTTATGAAATAAGTAAAATTAATTTTTGACTTCATTTGTCATGTTCTGTTTTAGGTAGTCACTCTAATTTTTACGCAAACGTTTTAAATTTAAGAAGTTAAGAAAATTAAAATTCAAAAATTTCAATAAAACTGTTATGAATCGTATGTAGCCCAATGACAATAGGGATGATATAAAAGGGGGAAGAATTTGTGTTCCCATTCTGTTATTTGTTGAAAGATTTTTATTCGTGTTATTTCTTGATTAGCTTCAAGTGTTCTTCGTTTTCCTTGCAACTCATCATTTGCATGCAACTACAAATTTAAAATATGACATCTGCATTGGTGCTCTGTTTTCAGGTCAATATATGATGTCATCACTGTGAAGAAATGGCCCTTATTCCCACAGTAATAATTCATTTTTATTTCTGTTATTAGCTTATAATCAAACCTTCAGGTGACTGTTGAAATGACATCATAATTGATAATGCTTTTCATTTTTGAATCACTTTGCTTATCGTATATGCCTTTTTTATTATTAACTTGAGGGTTTTCAATGAGAAAATGCAGTAAACTTTCCTAAACTGGTCTGAAGTGATTCCAAAAGGAATCAGAAATGTTTGTACTGATATGAATTTTTTTACGATCAAGTTTTAATATCCATTGTTCAATCATATATCTGAGGAATTGATTTGCGTGTTTGTGAATTTAAATTTACCATTTAATTGTGAAATTTTATTTTTCAAAAAAGCCCATATATGTGCTCAAATTTGCTTTGCCCTTCTGCATTCAAGTGGGAGTAATTATTTTTCGCACTTCTGCAAGCTCTTATTTACAGCTGTGAGTCTAATCGGTACTGATGAGTTATATCTGTAGATCAAGTCGCCTGCTGTCAAGGATACAGTTTACTTTTGAAACTTGTAATTCGAATAAACATCATATTTTGAACTCAAACATGAATAAAGGGTTACTCTTCATGGGTAACTGGACATTCGGTGCAAAAACGAGTCTCAACTTTCACAGTATGCACCTGGCAAATGAACCGGTTGCATGTAGCGCAACGGTATAACGTTTTCCTGTCTTTGCTTCCTCCTCGCTTCGGTACACTGTTGGTTGGAGTCGTTTCTGCCCTTGAAGATGTTCCTTCCTCTGAAGTAGGGCCAATATGTAGTTGTCCCAATACCATTTTATTTTTTGGATGATTCTTGGAATACCAGTCATGCCATGAGACATGCGCCGCTCAATCCAGAGTTTTACCATTTGCAAACCCAAGTCTTTTATGAAGAGTTTTCTTTTTTGGTTTTTTCCTGCATGATATGCCAGAAACTGTGTTTTGTACAGCACGTATGAATTAATTATTGTCATGTCCAGCATGTCCATGACTACTGCCAGCGGCCAACGTCTTGTGCGTCTCCGGCATGAGTAGTCTTTTAGCATCTTGTCCACGTACAGGAACAGTGTCGAATACTCTGCTCGGGTTTTGGCCACAGTTCTTTCGGTACCTCCTTGCATCGCTGCCGGATGGTGCCCAGAAGAGTCTTTTTCTGCGGCAGTAAGGCTCTAGCCAGATCCAACGAGGTGAAAAAATTGTCGGTAGTGATTCCATAGACGGGACCGAGATCACTAGCTAGATCTAAAACGACCTGCTTTCCTTGTTCTCGCTCTTGATTTTGGCCAATCTTACCCGTGTAAATCTGGACGCACCATATGTACCCTGTGCGGACGTCACAAAGCATCCACATCTTGACACCGTATCTGTCTGGTTTGCTTTTCATGTATACACGGAAAGGGCAGCGACCACGGAATGACATAAGGTGCTCATCCACACACACCTCTCCGTGTGGTACATATGAGGCCTTGCAATTTTTTACAAACGTATCAAAGACTTCGCTGACCGCTGCAGCTTTGACGGTTTTCTTTCGCTCCTGTCTTGTACGGGTGTCATCGAACCGGTCGTTGAAATTCCAGTCAGTCTGTACTCCACAGCTCGATGGTAGATTCCGTTTTCCCCCGACAAATTCCAGCAAGGAGTAGGAGCCCAAAAAATGCCGTAATTTCTTCTGCACTAGTGTCAATCCAGTGTTCAGCCTGCATGAGGACAGCCTTCTTGTTCGTGTTTCTCACGATGACGTCGATCAGATCACTTGAGAATATGCAGCTGAACGCATCCAGTGACGATGTTACGGCTACGAGCTGTGAGCCCAGGAGCAGTACTCAAGATATTGCAAGTCGCTCTTCTCCTGCTTGCCGCAGGCGGTTCTGTAGTCCAGGTAGTACCATCTCTGGATACATAATGATCACCAGTATGGGAAGTTTCTCCGTCTGATTCGTCCGAACTACTCTCACAAAAATCAGATAGTAGAATGTCTTCATCATCTGATATTGTCTCTGTATCAAAGTCGCTGTTGAGTTCCTCCTCTGACATAAAATCGTACACACTCATGACTGAAATCTCTGTTAATAACGAAATTTTTTGTGATCCTTTGTTCGCTGAAAGGGTTGCACGCGATTGATCAATAATTGGCTAATGTGAGAAGGGGACGAAAATATTTTTACGGTCTTTTGCAACATTTGCTTTCATTTGTCATTTTATCTATCATTGAAGATCAACTTGGAATATTCCTGGTGGCGCCAATGGCTTTTGTTCATACTGACAAAAGAAAATTAATCATACAAATGACGCACAAATGCTGACATCAAAGAATTCGATGTCCACTGCCCAGTGAAATGAACCAGAAGCTTCCACAGCTTTTCTACTTGGTGCTGTCCATCGAACAAATGTTTGGTAGGTAGCTTCTCTTGAGAAATATACCAATGCTGTCTGAGCAACAAGTCTCGGCAAAAAGATGTCTGTTTTCCTCTTCAATGAATCTTTCTCAAAAACAGACATCATATCAGTAGCTTCTTTTTATAACGCGGGCTCAATTTCCCAAATTCGTGAATAACAAAGTAAAAACTAAAATTAACGAAAATCAGTCTTTTCATAATAAGTAAATCAATATTTATCAATGCATATACATGATGCCACAAAATCATATGCAGCATTAGCAACGAAATTCAAATGAAACATTCAACACTACTCAAAATATTTCTCAGGATTGTGAAAATACAACAGAATTTAAGAAATTGTTTCCGAAAAAAAGAAACTTCACACTTCTCTAATGAAAATTCAATTTAATATTGCCCACCAAAAAAGCTTACAAAGAGAATTATAAATTATAGTCTCTTACTCAATTTATTCAAATTGCTTTCTTTCATTTTCCAAACAAAATATTATAGAACAAAGATACTATTGTGTTCTCACCAACGTGCAATATATATCTTTATTGAGGAAATATAAATACAAACGCGATTCTCACAACACACACACACAGAGACTAACTAAACTTCCGCCTTTTCTGGCCTGACTACTACATAATCTGATCTAACTAGTTTCTGGAACCGGTTTTCTACTAGATCTCTTCGTGATACATAACAACTACATAATCTGATCTAACTAGTTTCTGGAACCGGTTTTCTACTAGATCTTTTCGTGATACATAACAGATACATAAAACGTATTATAGGAAACAACAACAAACTTACAATTGGTGCTAATTACATCACAAACAGAAGAGAATAACATGTAAATTTACAAATGTTTACAGAAATTTCAAGACATAATTTCATTAAACCTAAATTTCAACTAGTGAAAAAACTTTAATCAACAAAAACTGCAACAAATCAGTTCTCAACGGTAATATAATGATAATAACGTAACCTACATCTTTGTCGACAGTGTTAGTTTTCTTTGATTTAAATCATTTTCATTTTTAGTCCATTAAATAATTATCAAGTAATATCAAAAAAATCAAAGCACTACTGACAAATTGCCAATTTAACACAAAAAATGAGCGATACTGTAAAATATTGCACATCGGAGCAGAAAGTTAAAAATGTCATCACATATTAATAATTTCACAAAGTTTTACAGTTTAATGATTATTCAAAATTAACTTTACAAACCATAATAACGAATAATAAAATTATTTTATAAAAACAAAGATATAATGAAAATCAAGTATTATTTTCAAAATTTTACAATTTTATTATTCATAATGGTATTTCAGGTCTTGACATTATATTCAGTGAGTCAAATCTGGATTTTCATTGACTTTTAGATCTAATTACAAAACATTACTAAATTTGTGCAATTTTGTGACGCAAGTAGAATTTTTCTACGAGTTTGTCTAGTATTTCTCACTATATGAAAAATGACGCGTACACTATCCTGACCTGCTTGTGGTTTCCTTCCTGCATTGTCAATGCTTTCTGTGAGTTCCACTACCCAAATTGGTTCGGTTCCGACCGGAAGCGACGTCGTAACACGGCCTGGGAAAGGCGTGGGTATGCGATGACACTTCGGGATAGATCGCTCATAACATGGTTCCTGTACTTGCTGATCGGAATTGATCCAAATATTTATGTTTTGAATAGAATATATTTAATAACTTTACAAAATATTTACTATGTATTTTAAAAAAGCAATTGTATTGATAATGACGCTATAAATTCGTATCAAACTGAATGTGCAAGTTGACCACTTGCTTGTGATGTACTTCTCTACAGAGATATAAACGTTTGCTTGAACTTCTGTTTGGGCCCAATGAAGAGTACGACTGTATAATGCAATAGTACACATTTTGAGACGTACATGATGAATTAGCCATAAAATAAGTGAAAAATCTATGACAGGCGGTTAACATGAAAGTTTTCTGCCAAATGATAAATCTGTATGAAATGTGACTCAGAAAATAAACATTTCTTTATATTGCACGCATTTTTATTTGGGACTCCTGACAAACCAACTACGCAATGATTTCAGTGAATCAGACGCTAATTAAAACGTTAAAAAATGAAAATCATTTAAATAATTATTTAAATTTGTATATCCTTAATTTGGAATAGAAAACATTTGTGAAATTTAATCTCTTCAGATTAATACTTCATTCACACTGAAAACACCTATTGTAATATAAGAAACATTTATTTATAAGACGAACTTATGTGAAAAGATTTGAATTGAAAAAATATGTGGAAACCCCAATTATACGATTGGTATTATGAAATTTCAATATTAAAAAATGAAATACTATGACAAATACAAAGACGTTCAGAAATTATAAATTCTCATCGTAAAGCTAACTGATTTACTGAAATAAACCATTATTTTTCGTCTTTTCGAAAAAGTACAATTAGTGAATGAAAAATCAGTGACGTTAACTTTTCATAATCAGAATCAGATAAGTTGACTTAATGCATAACCATCAGGCGTTATCAATAAGCACCTTTTAAATGAAAAAACTGATTCAAACAAATAAACTAGTGATTATTAATTTTGATAACTACAATTTTATCATTTTTATAAATTACATCTATATGTTATTCAAGTAAATAATGTAACCGTTAAAAATCTTTAAACAAAAACTTTTAAAGTTCGCCCAAAACTTTAAAAATAAACTTAGCTTATTTTAAAGTTTCACATAATACGGATAACTATACGAAACAGTGATTAGTTTGCTTTGCTTGCTTGAACGGTACTGCTTGGTGCTTGTTGTACTGCTTGAAAAATGGCCCATGTACTTCAGAATATTCGCAACGACATTTGCAACGTCATCAGTGATGAAAGCAGATTGGTTGGAAAACTGTTTGGTAAAATTGAACAAAAAACTGGCAAAAGTCGTTATCAAGCTGCGCTGATGTTTGCAATTATGATTTGCATGCTTTTGATTGTTAGCCCTGGTGCAGGATTGTTGTGCAATTGCATATGCATTGGTTATCCAGCAATGAAGACATTAATAGAGATGCAATCAAATGAAAACGTCAATTGTAAGCAGTGGATGTTTTATTGGGTGATTTTTGGCTTGTTTCGAATTGTTGATTATTTTGCTGAATGCATATCTTTCATTATACCAATCTATTGGCTACTGAAATGCATTTTCTTTGTTTGGCTTTTCACGCCAAGCTGCCTTGGAGCTCAAACATTGTATGAAAAGTTTTTCCAACCTCGCTACAGTCATCTTCTATCCGGCTGTACTACTGCTGTAGAAATGACTACAGAATAACCACCACCATCATTGTTTTCTACTACTCATCCGTTTATTCATTCACTATTATTTTCATTATATTGTTATTTTTGATACTTAATTATTTAAAAAACTTTTTGATTACTGTCAACTTTATATGATGCATAAAATTTGAAACAGTTATTTGAATGTGAAAATGCTATTGTTGTTTTTTTCATTAAATAATCAATTTCAATAATCACTGTTTTGCATTTATTTCTGACAAAATATGAATTTGATTTGTTATATAGGAAATGGCTGTAAGAAAATCTTTAACCCTTCGTAACTTAAATTTTGAACTGACAATTGAAATATCAAATTGCATTTTCGGAATGAAATTGTTAAATTATTATTTCTATTAGACTCTTCATATTTTCTATCATCCTAGCATTATAACTGCTGGTCAAAGTAATAAATCAAATGCTCAAATGTAACAACACTGCCAGCTCCAAAAAGTAGAATAGCAAAGAAAATTATTTCCAGTATCATAACATCAAATACTAAACCTCCACTTTGATTTTTATTACCGTTGCATTTCATCATCGTCGACACGTTTCTCAGAAATTTGTCGATGCAGCAGTATAAATGTAATAAATCAAATGTTTGACAGATGCAACACCGTGATTGAGAAACAAATCGCAATTCCTGGAAATGCTTCTCAAAGTAAACTTTCATTTCTGGGTGTGGCTTTTCTTATAATTAAAATTACTATTCTTGGCTTTCAGTTGGTCAGTAATATGTTATTTGTCATAATAATTATACCAATTCTGTATTAAAATTATTTTTGTCATATTCACTGTGATTTTTACATCATGGGTTCTACGGCCGGTATGCCATCTGAATCTTTTTTCAAATGCATCTAACGCTAGTATTCCTTCTCTTGATGATTATCTTCATAAATTTGATACGTCGTTGGTTAAAATTTTTTGTTCAAGTAATATTAACTAATTTTCATTTTTTAGTATAAAAATTTTTTTATATTAATTGATGCTTCGAGTGTTTGAAAAATAAAGGGAAGTGAACTATATACAAAAGTATACAAAGCTGATTTCAAACTTGAAAGAAAAGTCTACAGTAAGTAACTGTTAAGCAATATTATCTTTTTACAACCTACAAATTTCAATCACAAAAATAATAGAGACAGAAATTTTGATTTAAGATATTTCCAAGAAAGAATAAACAGCGAAACAAAACCAATTGGTTTCTCGTCACAAAGTAAAATCAAACTTGAATTTCATTTTTTCTTTAAAAAATGGTTATCAATTTGTCCGTGGTTGGTCATCAAAAATCAACAATCAGTAACATAAGAAAAAAGTACTGCTCTTAGGCAAACACAGAGATTTATTTCATTCATTTATATATTTATTTATGTATAAACAAGTACTTTTGCGTCATAAATTTATTTCAACATTTTAGTTACTTTGCTGCTGCTGCTGCCATGCAGTGACAACGATGATCCTTGAAATACTGCTCACTTCATAGCGCCAGTATTAGACGGAAAAAATACAATGCTGTTAAACATATTAATCATCACGAATAATAAAATATTTCAAAACTGTCTCCTTATTTTCACATTAAAACGCTGACAACAATTTTCACAAACTACTTTAGTTACTTGTATATCAATATTTGTTTTTCTTCCCTTTTATTAATCATGAAAACAAACATCATCACCCCAATATTATAAATTTAATATGAATAGTATAATGAATTTATAACTACTTATCAGAAATATAATGCATGCATATTGAACCTTACTCATCTCATCACATCACGTATACTGATTTTCTTTACCACAACAATGTGTGAAACAAAAAGCTATGATCTAGAAATACACACAAACACACAGAAATAAATATAACACGAAAACAAACACAAATATATTTAGTGTTTATAAATAAGCTAAATAGAGATAAATAAGCTATAACTAGACTAAATTACGATTCCATCGTTGATATTGATTATGCAAAGTACATGATTTTTTTAACTCTCCTGTGCAGTGCAATTATATTAGCCAATTCTGTTTTCACAGATTCGGCTTTACTGCTGGAACTACTACTACTACTGTTATTACTGTCCTCATCAGAAAACTTTTCCACAAGACCAGAATTTCTAAAAAATAAAATTCAATAATTCATATTTAAATAAGTTAATTAATCAAACTTACAATGCTGCAAGAACATGATAACGAGCACGGGCGCAAACCAAATCCGCAAAGTAAACGGGTGCTGGTATACTGACAGAACGAGTACATCTACCATACAGATGGCATAAATAGTATGTAATCGATTGCATTGTATTCGCATCCATGTTGCTTTCATCATACAGCACGTAATATCGCGTCGGTCGACTAGTTCCCTGCAATTCAAATAATCTTTATAATAATAATAATAATTTTCAAAACATTTCATACAATCAATCATACTTGAATTCCATGATGACTGCACAAAAAGAAATCATATTCATCAGGTGATGTCACTACTCTATCGATAACAGTGC
>JYDO01000113.1:0-147273 GCA_001447755.1 Trichinella papuae | reverse complement strand
CAAAAGAGTAGGTGGCCGTAACGTCCACTCAGACGGTGACGGCCCGGACGAGAACAATAAGGCAGAGGCTGACCCGCCTACTGTGACGGCAAATCCGTTACAACGTGAGTGGTGAACATCTGCCGGTGTCATTCAGGAACCATTTTAAAAGTTTCATAAATTGAAATAGCAGATTAAATGTTCAGATAAAACTGTCAAATTGTTTTCTGTACACTTTTTTAAACAACAAAAACTGGTGTCCAGACTTTGTCACACGTTAGTGCAGAGAAATTTTTAGCCGCCAGTTGCCTTGTTGAAATATCTGAAGAAGATTAGTCTCAAGTAAGCGCGAATACTTGCAACTGTTTATTATAACACGTAGTAACAATATATGCACAGATAATGAAAGAGAGTGAAAGATCAGTTCACTCTGCAATCATCAGCAAGTGACGTTAGCTATGAAGGATATTGAACAATCTCATTTTTCACTCGAGGAAAATAAGAGGGGAATGTGCAAATTTGACCTACATTCAATAGCAGTCATTGCTCGCTATTCGATCAATGCCAACAATGATATAAAATCAATAATTTTCATTATGGTTACTCTAAGTGGACCCGTAGGCTGTCTTTCATGTCTTTCAACATGCTGAAAATGGTGGAAATGTTTCTGCCCATCTATGCATTTCAGTTTTAACATTTTTGTATGTTGGAAACTGCCCAGCAGTTTCGAAATCAGCAGATGCACTGCTGGCCTCCTCTGTATATCTGCGGAACGGGCTTCATTTCTTTTTCCGCATGGCGTTAAAGATTTTTTCCCATTTTATGCAAGATGGAATTGTCTTGGATACAATCACCCACATGAGGAGGAGATCTCAACACAGTATTTACATCTATGTTTGTGCGTATTTAACACCTGCATCTTCTTCTTAACTAAATGAAAAAGTTGAATTGAATGAATAGATATTGCGTATTTAATAAGATATTATTTACCCGTTGGCAAACCCACTGTTTTTCTTTAAAATTTGTATGATTCAGTTGGAAAACTCTATCTGTGTATAGTTATTTTGAGGATTTAAAATCTTATGCAAATCATCAACCATGAGATATCAGATGAGTAGAATCAGAATGAAAGCAAGCCCAAAAAATGAAAACGTGTCAGTTGTAAATTTAATTTTATAGCAAGTCTCCAAAAGTTTCATCTGAGAGACCAGACATGAAAAAGAAAATAATAAACCTCAACAGATGTGGTGTTTGTTGAAAGAAAATTTTTTATAACAATTTATAACAATTTTATAAATTTTTTTATGACAACAAATTATTCTGAAAAGTTGCTATACTCATACACTAGTTGCTTTACTGAATATATGAAAAAGAAAGAACTGATTCAATACATCTCATGACAAATTCACGATATGTGAAAATAATATTGATAAACTTGTAAAACCAGATTATATGCAAATGAGAAAGGAATATTTTTCAACGAACACAGAAAATCATCAAACATAGAATACATAAATTGAGAAGCATTCTTGGTGGAGTCAGGAAGAAGGTAGAGATATAAATTAACGGGTTACATCAGATTCCCACGAAATAACATTTCATTTGTTCTTTTTCTTTTGCATAGTTTCTGTTGCTGATATTCTGCAAATGGTCCCGTCATTGTGTTTTGATTCTCAATTGCAACAAGAGTTTGATTATTCATTTTCTTTATTTATGATGAAATACTCAGATAAATGTTTCTTTTAAGCCTTTTTCTTATGATAACAACGGCTACAAATTTTTGAAAATATCCTTATTTTAGAAAAAAGAGAAATTATATAAATTTCAACATTTTTCACAAAGATTCTAGTTTTTTTCTTATTCTTATCATTATTTTATGTTTCTCAAGTGTTTCAAAGTTCAGAACTACAGATAGTGAAATATTAAGCTGGGATTGATATTGAAATTGAAATAGTTTTTGCAATCCATTCAGGGGCTGCATAATTGATGAATAATTATTCTTTTACATTGTGCTGTAATCTCTGAGGTGGATCAGCAGCAAGTGGGATTGCTATCAAAGAATATTTTATTATTACAGCAAGCAGAAAAACACAGGAACAAAAACAAACAATAAACAGTCAAGGGGGAAAATCACACAGCAAGAAACAAGAAATGTCTAAGACTGAACAAATGCACAGAAACGCATTTCATGTTGTAAAGCGATGCTTTAGCCCGGAGCAAAATTTTACACAAGCTTAACCCAGACTTCTGAGCAAACAACGCTGACTAAACTAGCAACGCTCACTGTTGATTCGTCGCAGGGTAGAGCCGTAGGCTGCCCAACTTTCAACACATCGTAATTTCACATATCTCATTTTGATCCAAAATATATGGTTTCTGATTTACATAAAAAGGGAAGGTGGTGTTTTCATAAATGCAAAATTAAATGGCGCAAAGCAAATAATGTGATAAAAAGCACATTTTTGAAAAAGTTCTTTAAATCTTGAACAAGGTCATTGAAAGATTAATTTAACCTTTTCGTGGCTGTTGTTTCCATACGCAACACAAGGTTCAGAGAAGGATAAAATTTAATCAATTTAAGGAGACCGCTTGTGATTTGCTTACTTTTTATCCTAGGTAAGTTTAGGCAGGTGTAACTTATAAGTTGACGTAATTCTTCTCTTAGTAAAACACATGTCGCATCTATAATGGAACCATGAGTTAGAGAAAAATATAAAAGTTGAGAAAAAATATATTTTCACATTTGATCAACCATCGTTATGGAATTCGACTTTAACCTTTATCTTACTATAAGTTGAAGAGTAATCCAGGAGCTCATTGTGTTGCCTGATTCTGATAAATCTGATCTAAAAATAGACGGTGAGGATGATCAGAGTTCTGCCTCTATCGTTAAAAATTTAGCATAGCTGAAGTAAGGAGATGAGGAACCTGAGACCTTCAGGAAGATAGAAAGAAGAAAACAGGAAAAAGAAAAGGTCACCTGCAGATAGAAAGACAACATTTCAGAGAATGTTGTCTTTGGTCACGGTCAGACAGAAAAACAATTGAAAAATGCAGCCCGGTGTATCTACCATGTCTGCACCATGGCAGAAGAAAACTGTAGTCCTTAACATTTATTATTCATAGAAATATTGTTTTTTATATAGTATTTTCAGTGAATTTATAGTTTTTAATGATCAGTGCTTTCAAAAAGAGTGTTTTATATTTTACTGTACTAAAATAAAGTTGTTGTAAACTAGAGTTACAGTACTCCAGTACCTTGATTATCTCCAATACAGTATTTGGAGAGATTGCTAACGCGGTGAGAAAATAGTATTTGCTGATGACGGACAGGTTAAGTAGTTTGTGCCTTATGGTTAGTCAGTTGTTGTGATCTCAAATTGAGGTATTGGCGCTTCTGTTTGTCTTGCGTTGAGTAACCAGTGCGTATAATCGATTGAGTTCTTTTGATTTTCGCTCGATTGTGCACACGTGACAATTGCGTGAGGATAGAGACGGAAAGAGAAATACATTCCACTATAGTTGAGGATCAGGTTGCGCGATTATTTTCACCAACTATTGGTACTCAGAGCCGGATCTGTCGATAGTTGGCGATCTATGGAAAGTGCAATAGCGATATCGACCAGAGCAAAGGAAAATTCGAAGAAGCTGGTCATATGCAAGGAGCGCCTGAACTGGCTCTTGGAAAAGCTGGATTAGGTGTGTACAGGATCAGCGGAATTCTTGGAAATCGAAGAGCAGATCTAGATGAGTGAAAGACTTTACCGTGAGACGAATACTTTCCAGGCGGAATTGGAATTTGGCCTGGAAGAGGAAGAACGAAGGAACGCAGACAAGAGCGGTCAAAGTACCCTAAAGGATTCAGAGACTGCTCTGAAATGAACCAGAATTCAGGTCGAGAGATTAAAATTGAATTTGGGTCAGGTAACCCCTATATAAAGCCGGCACTTCTCTATAGTATCGTTCCTGTTTTCGTCACAGTTCTCAAATTGATTTACCTTCAAGACTGCTTGAATCGACTGCATGAAGAATTTAATTTACTGGCCAAAGTAATTTGGCGTCAGATTAAGTTCATGCATGCGCCACCAAAGGACCTGAGCTTACACGCGCAGTACGACTACTTGAGACGAACAGTCGATGCGTTGGCGGTCCTGGGCAAGGATCGTAGAAGAGTTGCGCTTCGAGAACGTGAGCTGTCCTCAACTGAGATCACCTTTGCCATCAGCCGTGACCACCTTCTGCTACCAGTCGCGATCAAATGGGATGAGAAGACCAATTCAGATCAGACGATGGCTGCGCACTTATCGCAATACCTACAGTTTATGGTGGAACAGGCTCATCTCCTGGAGTGTCCTGGCCAGATCGCCCAGGAACCGCCAGGGCCACTACGTCTGATGCTATAAGCTGAAGTAGGCCGCGCGGACAAAGAGGACAGGTTACAATGTGTGACGGCGACCGAGGAATTGTACCTGCATTGTTATCTGTTGTACGCTTTAAATAAGAAGCATTCCATATAACAATGGTGCGGATTAGCTGAGCGCCCGACGGCGTTACAAATGGTGAGCGCTGCAGGATCGATGGTCCAGAATGGGTTAGGCTGCCTCATGTACTTCCTGAGTCGTCCAATGTGGAGATGTGATTTGAGCATATGGAGTTGTACTTCAGACCCGTCCGTAGAGCGCCTGAGCGACGGGCGTCCCTGACACGTACGGAGACGGAAAAGTCTCACGCAGACGCGGAGGTGCGGGCCGTTAGGAGGGCCATGCAAGTCTAGGACACGGACGACTATGATGGCCTGAAGGCAACTATATTCGAAGCGTTTAGGGTGCAGAATTTTTCCGGCAGAAGCAACGAAAGGATGAGATCGTCTGAGGGTATGCTGGACATCTGCTCTGGCTGTTCCTGAAGGCGTTTCTTGGGATGGATGGAGCAGCCGACAAGATCCTGCATCACCAATTCAAAGCAGGATTCTCTGCGGCCGCCATCAAAGCCACCGTCTTGCGAAGCGGGACAGATTGCTTTACGGAGCAATCGAAGTCGCTGCACAAGAAAAGCCCTTGGCGAAAGCGGTCACCATGCTAAAAAGAGCTTCAGTCAAAAAGGATGCTGATCCTGAAGTCGAACGATCAGTCAGCCAGGTCACGGGAACAAGAGTTACCGCGGTAACCACGCACAGAGAAGTGGCAGAAGACCTTGGGGAACTGGTGCTGCGGCTGAAGGAGCTGCTGACGAGTGACATCCCTGCGGCAGTGAAGAGAGGGCCTCTGCAGCAGCGACGTCAGCGAGAGAAGAAAAACAGTAGAACTTGTGTGAACATGCGGATGAACAGACCACATCAGCCGAGACTGTCATTCTTCTACCCGTGATGAGCGCACGGCTAAGGTAAGCAGTACTGACCGAACCTTCCTCGTCGTAGTCATATCTCTGAGATTGAAACCCTGACTGTGGAGAGCTCTGTGGGTGGTGTGCGGTGCAACAAACTTGTGGACACAGAATCTGCGGTAACCCTGGCATATGAAAAAATCATGCGGGACTCGAAGACCCTGTGGGACGTCCTGAAACACGTGATTCAGCTGAAAACAGCAAGCAGGGATGAATTGGAGGTCATGAACGAGTGTGTCACCGAGATCATATTTGTGGGATTGGTAACCCTTCTGCACACCGTTTTGTGGGTAAGGAGGCTTTCCCATAAGATGCTGCTTGGGTGGGACTTCATGCGGTACCACGTTGCAACGGCAGGCTGTCTGAGTATGCAGCAGGGCAACATTCCGTTCAGTGAATCTTACGCTGTTGCCCCACTCAGATCTGTCGTTTACCCGCAGCCTGAGCGTGTGGCCCACAACCGACTGAGAAAAGCTATAAAGAAAATGCTTCCCAGTGAACAGGAGGTGAGTAGGAACCACTGATCAACGTTGGCGATGATCCTCAAAGAGTTTACGGACGTGCTGTCCACGTCATATGAGGATCTCAGGCGGAGGAGCGTGATACGCCATGCCATCCACACCGGTGACGCCAAGCCAGTGAGGTGCTCCCCAAGGCGGATCACCTACCACCAGTGAGCGTAGGTGGATGCCCTCCTGGATAAAATGTTGAGGTGAGACGTCGTAGAGCCGTCAAGCAGCATTTCGAATGGGTGTCAGTTGCATCGAATGAAAGTTCAATACTGAGCATTCTCCATGGTGCAGATGATATTGGAAGCGCTTGTTGAGGACAATCAAAGTAGCGCCGTGCCAGGTCCTTGGCCGTTTCCTTGCGAAGCCTCACCAACTTTGCACTGCATTCTGTGTGACAGAGATCAGGGTCAACGATCACCCATTGAACATCATCAGTGACAGACCAGATGACCAGCTTGCGCTGACACCGGGTCACTTCCTAATCTGACATTAATTGTCATCATTAACTGACTAATGCCGTGAGGAAAGAACCGTTTTCTGACCCGGCTGCACTCAAGATGGAGGTTTGTGTCTTGCGTTGAGTAAACAGTGTGAATAATCAGCTGTTTTGTTGATTCACGCTCGATTGTGCACGCTCGACAATCGCGTGCGAATGGTCTGAATTACGTCTGACAGAAAGAGATGTACAGTTCACGTGGAGAATCAGGTTGTGAGATTATTATCGCCAGCAGCAGTATTGACAGCAGTCGAGTTAATGATCTTCAAGTTCTGTCCAACTGTACGGGGCAGTTGGGTGTTCCAAAACGAAGTCGCTGTCTCTTTTCAAAGCCAAGAGTTTGCTCTACCTCAAGAACAAGAAGAAACATGGGAGTTGAGATTTTATTCAGAGATGACAGCCGTTACGTTAGAGGCACAGACAGTTACAGAGACTGTTCGACGCTAAACCGCAAAACAATCAGTTTGTTACTCAGTACTATACAAGCTAACCTATTATGTCACCAGCAATCGATCACTCTTACGTCCCCTTTTGCTATATACTCCTTCAGGGTTACGGTAGCTGATCTTGACTGTTTTGCTCATGGGAAAGGTGAAGGTGGTTTTAACTATCAGATGACCAAAGTATTTTTTTCACTCTGATGACCAAAGCCGGGACAATTTTGACCCGGGTGAACAATGAGCATTTTTGGGCTTTAAATTCATTTATTTATGGAATGTAACGGATTTCCCGTCACAGTAGGCGGTTCAGCCTCCGCCTTATTATTCGCATCCGGGACATCACCGTCTGGGTTGACCTTTCAGCCCCCTATTCTCTTTGAGAAAGACATTTGACCTGATAGAGTCACAAAACAAACAAGACAATTGTTTCAACCGTTTATTACACCGCGCAATCGACAACCACCGCAACAAATCACAACCAGACCGATTCACGACCAAAAACCGAACACCAATCCACTCGCCACGTTTCTACGCTCTCTACCGTACTCCGCCATTGATCTTCAAGTCCAAATATACTACGGTAGCTGAGTGCAGCAGCGACGAGGTTTGTGATCAGTTCCGCTTCTCCTCCTCTTCATTCACGTACTCTGGAATAGAGCAGTCGTCGTCAACTTGCTGATTTGTTACAGTACTCCCCTCTTTGTTGTGAGCACGTCCCGTGCTCACCCCTGCATCATGTATAAAATCTCGGAGCCAGGCTGGTTGTCGTGTCTTTCTCCTCTCCCGCTGTCTCCCTTGGGCTCCTTCTCCTAGCTGAGGGCCGTGGTACGGCTTCAGCCGGTCGAAGGGCACCACCAACCGGTTCCTTCCGCTTCCCATCCTTTCCACCCGGTACGTGTTCTAATCCAGCTTCTTCTGGACTTGATACGGACCGTCCCAGTATGCCCCAAGTTTGATCTTTGTCGGGAGTTGCATCCACACTTTATCACCAGGCTCGTAAACGGGTCCGTAGGCTTTCCTGTCCCTCCAAGCCTTTTGCCGTCGTTGTTCCCGGCCGGCTTTCTTTCTGACCACCTCGAACACCCGCTCCAAGTCTCCGCGCATGTGTTGCACGTATTCCCCTGCAGACCTCCCTTCTGCATCCGTCGGCAACCCATACATCACGTCCACTGGCAGCCGGAGCTCTCTGCCGAACACAACGCGGCTGGGAGTGGCTCCGGTTGTGCAGTGAACACTGGTCCGGTAAGCTAGCAATACCCGGTCGAGGTAGACATCCCAGTCTTCTGGATGGTCGATGGACGCCTTCGCTAGCATGTCCAGCAACGTGCGGTTCATTCGCTCTACCAGGCCGTCTGACTGCGGGTGGTAGGCGGTGGCCCGTGTTTTGGTCACACCGAACAACTGGCACACCTCCTTAACCAGCTCAGACTCAAAATTCCGTCCCTGGTCAGAGTGCAACGTCTCCGGCGCACCGTAGCGGCAGAGTGTCTTCTTCCGCCATTGATCTTCAAGTCCAAATATTCTACGGTAGCCGAGTGCAGCAGCGACGAGGTTTGCGATCAGTTCCGCTTCTCCTCCTCTTCATTCACGGTCTCTGGAATAGAGCAGTTGCGGTCAGCTAGCTGATTTGTTACACGAACTAATATCGCATACATTGTTATATTTTGTATATTTTTTCAAGCTGAAATAATAATTTTATAAAGCGTTAAATATTAAATCATTATCCAACATTTCTGAGACGTCATGCACGTAAATTTATTTATATTATGAATCACAATCATTTGCCTGTTTTTATAAGCAAACATTTATTCACATAAAGTAATTGCAGCGCAATTCAAAAAATGCTTAAAGCATTATTTAGCTATTAAAGACAAGCGTATTAAACGCTAAGATTAGCCTGCAGATATGCTTGCTTTTCAATGTTTTAAGCAAATTTTAAATATAACATGCTTTTATTCCACGTTTTAAAAAATGCAGTGACTTTGAATAGTATTTATAATTATTCAGTTTAGCTATATTTACTTTTTGCAATGAATAAAAGCAGTCGACAGCAACAGAAATGCATCAACACCTCGTTTTTTACTTTGTTTTAAATGTACCATAAATTATATTCAGTTTCTTGTTGCAAAAAATACTTTCTTCATTGGAAAATAGTTGTAAAATAATTTGTTCGCTTTTCAACGCATAGCATCAAAGTTATCAAAGTTATATCAATGTAATCTATAATTTTTTGAAAATTTTTGCAAAAGAAGCATATTTTGAAAGCAAAAAAATTATTTAAAATCTCACAATCCCTTTATACATTTTTAGTCTTTTATAATTGCTGCCTAGTTGTAATCTGTAGCTGTAGAATTAGCTAATATATATTAATTAAATAAGATTAAATTAAGAAACACAGCTTTATGCATTATATTTCATTTAAAAACAATTTTTAATTTAATAGGCATTTCATTTAAATTTTTTTAAATTCTGGTACGGCTTCCTGTTTTTATAGGTCGTTGAGTAATTATCTATTAACTTGCAGTATTTCATATTAAATATTTTGTTAATTATTTATTACTGTGAATGTGTTTGAACGGCTTATTTTTTAATACTTATCAAACTAGTCGACTCAGCGATGCATATATTTTTTTATTCTTGCATTTTCATGCAATATCAAAAATGGAAATCCCACTTGATCAAAATAGCTGGTGCACTCAGTGATTATATATTTATAATTCATGCAAATTAACTGTAAATTAATGTTAAGCAATATTCTACTCTTTTAAAAAGTAAATGACATGCTTTTTTTGAAAGAATTGAGAATTTACTATTTTCTGATAAAACTTTTATAAGTAATCATTTTATGATATAATTTTTATAAATATTTATTTTAAAAGTTAGTTTTTAGTTATTTAAAATTTTTGCAAAGTGACATTAACAGAAAAGTCAAACTGTTTATTTTTTAATGAAAAATTAATTAAAATTAAATGCGAATGTGTGGATGTGTTTTTGCACAGCTTTTTCAAACACGAAAATTTATGCATAATTTAAGCAAATTAAAGTTTGCTGAAATTGGCATTATGAATTACTGACGTGTACTGATATACTGGCTACATTTTTGGTATTATTATTCATTGTAAAGTTACACTGCAGAATAGCAACATAAATTTAGCCATGGTGATCATCAATTAGTGTGTCTATGTAATATTTTAAGAAAAAGAATAAAAGCAGATCTTTTTATCATTAGTTTCATAGTTTTCTTTTAATTTTTCAAGACTGTTTTTGAATAATAATGAAAATAATAAATAAAAAATGGGTTATTGAATTAATTAGCATTTTTTAAAACTTTTATCAATACAATCAAAACGATACAGAAATATTTTATGCATTAAATATTAAATTTAAAAGTAAAAAATGTAAGTATCAGTAATTTTCAAATCTTCTAACTTTAACTTCTGATAATATTATGTAATGAACTATCAAACAAATATAAATTGTGGCCAGTTATTTAAAACAATGAAATAAAGATTATATAAAAAAATTAAGTAGGAATTACTTGCAAGATCAAGAATAAATGCACTCACGATTGTAAACAGTTAAATGCCTTTTATGAATATTGTTTTAAAATGAATTTTGAAAAAAATTAAAAAATGAATAATATAGTGCACTTGCCTATAGTAAAAGATGTAATATATTTCTGGTATTTCAGACAAATTTAATCAACGATTTAATTTGATTTACTAAATAGTACTGAAAAGTAAAAATGCTTTAGTTAGTATGTAAATGGAATGAATTTTCTGAGCAAATAATTTTTATTCACAGTACTAGTCTGGTAAAGAATTAAAATTCAAACAAAATTATGCCCTACGTAAAACAAAGAATGTAATTAATGCATGAAAAAATGCAAATAAAAAAATTTGTTAAATTATCTTCACAAAATATATGTTTAATTGTCATCTAAAAATGAATTATAGAATGTAAGCATAAAAATATTGTACAAAATTTTACGCCTGCAAAATTTTTATTTATACTCCATCTATGAGTTTATTTAAGAACTAAATGTTTGAAGGATTGTAATATTGAATTTGATTACATGTTCTTACTAAGTAAACATGTAGAATATATTAATAGAGCGCAAAAAATAATCACAATCATCAGCTTCACTTGTAGCATTAACTTCAAGCTTCACTTTACTGATAAGCCAGAATGTCTCGATTTTCTTTAATTGCTTTAGCTTTTGTGGCTGTTTTATTTCTATTAGATGTAGAATCAAAAAAAGTTTCTAAAACAAAGGAGATAGAAGAAAAGCCCATTAGTGAAGAGGTCGAAGCCGTTGATGAACCGAAGAAACCTTCAAAAGCAAAAAAATTCTTGAAATCCGCAAAGAGCGCAGCAGTGAAAGCTGGCAAAGCGACCAAAAAAGCAGCAGTGAAAGCTGGAAAAACTACCAAGAAAGCTGCTGTAAAAGGAAAAAAAGCTGTTTCTAAAAAAATGCAAGAAAGAAAAGAAAAAAAGCAAAGCAAAGAAGCAAAAGCTAAAAAAGAATAAAAGTATGACTTTAAAAGTTTGAAATTACCTTACTGAATATAATTTTGTTTAGTCATGGTTCAGCAAAGGATTATTACACTTTTACAATGAAAACTTTTGTATGACTTTATGATTAAATTAAAATTATTTGTGCAATAAAATATTTTTCAGTATATATATATATATACTTGTTATGTTGATTATCTAAATTATGTTTTAAACCGATATCAAAACTAAGAACTACTTGCAAATGAAGTCATTCAACGCAACACAATGCATTCATTTAATAACAAATTATGAATAATGAATGCCTTCGTTGAGTAATGCATAAATTGACAATGAAACGCAATTTTGTCGTTAAAAATATAATTTTCAAAATTTTTTTAATTCAAATTGTATTATAATTTCACCCTGCTTTTTTAAAGAATAAAAGAAAATTTAATTGTAATTGCAAACTATTTATGTTAATTGAAATTTTTACGACAGCGCTAATAAATTTTTTTTTTTATTAAAGAAAGAATATAATAAAGCATGATAAATGATAATATTACTGGACAATGTTAATTGTTGTAAAATCTCTTTTTATAAAAATGTTCAATTTAAAAACTATTTGAAATCTAAAAATTAAATACAGTGGAACTCGGTTATAACGATGGGCTTGGGGGACAGAGATTTCGATCGTTATAACCGAGTATCGTTATAACCGAGTTTGCATACATGTACTTAGTTTATTGATAGATTTATGGTTAAGTTTATTTCTATCGCAATAGCCGAGACATCGTTATAACCGAGATCGTTATAACCGAGTTCTACTGTATTAGTAAAAATGACGATCAGCATTTAAACAATGAAATAATGCATTCACTGCTATTCAACGCTTATTAACATAATAAAATGCATGTTTATTTNCCCCCCCTCCATAAATTACATGTATCAACGCCCCTGAATGAAGAAATATATAATACAGATATAGATAAAATAATGCAGTAGAAAGATGCTCAGCTAGAGAGAACCTACAATTTTAACCTATGCCAAAGACACAGTAATCATGGCGAGTTGAACGCTGCGGCGAGTTGATTGCCGCGGCGAGTTGATCCATTTCGCCCCAGAAAACCATCGTGTATTTTTTGACAACTTTTTTACATCAGTACAAGTGCTGAAAACATTGGCTGGATAAAACATCAGAACAACGGGAACTATTTGAGCAGCAAGAGCATGAGATGTGCTACTCCTGAGCAATGGCATCGTAGCGAAAAAAGACAGACTGCTTCGACGGCAAGTGTGATGGGGAAGTCTTCGTGTGCCGGTGGAATGATAACCGCGTTGTGATTGTAACGTCGAACCATCTCACTGCTCAACCAGTGACGTAAGACGTTACTCAAGGACGAGCTGTAAGTCAGTCGACATCCCACTGCCGAACATCATCAAGCACTATAATGAGTACATGGGTGGTGTCGATGTGAACTGGCAACGAAAGGAATTTGACATTCTACTGGACCTAGGTATTATCCGACCTTCCAGCAGCAGTTGGGCATCACCGCTGCACATGGTCCCAAAAAAACAACCGAATACCTGACGCCCCTGTGGAGACTACCGACGTCTCAACAACGTCACAAAGCCAGACAGATACCCGATTCCGAATATCAACGACTTCGTCACGCAGTTGAGCGGTCGGACGATCTTTTCCAAAGTCGACCTGATTGGCGCATACCAGCAGATCCCGGTAGCCCAGGAAGACATCCCGAAGACGGCCATCACGGCACCTTTCGGCCTGTACGAATACTTGAGGATGCCGTTTGGTCTGCGGAACGCCGCGCAAACATCAGCATAATAATTAATAATTAGGATGAGCTGTTTTCTAGTTACCGGCCAAAAAAATGATGGTGTATACATTCAAGAATGCAATCAATGGAGCTGTAGTGGCTGCATGGAGGTTGCACTGTGAGATCCAAGGTTCAAGTGGAGATTAAATGTCTCATTTAGCATTCAGAAGAGACATCACCATGCATTTGCTGTGTGAAAAACCAAGAACTGTATCTAGGCCCGGTCCTAGGAGCCATTTACTATCTGAGGCTCGCTGTTCTAGGGGGCATCACTTGCAATCGAGCAGTCAGTCGGTGGCGATGTGCAGTATGCCGGAAAAACTGCAGGAGCCAATGCACTGAATGTGGCGGGAGAATGTACCGGCGATGCTTTCCTGTCTATCATGAAAATTAGAAATGAGAATCAATTATGTTATGTTGTTATTTATCTGCCCAATAAAATCGATGAAAGCATTACGTGAAATTTAAAAGAAAACGTGGTTATGACGTATGTACAAAAAGACTACGGAAGTGTCCAATGTTCCTGTTAAGAACCACCTTCGTTCGAGCTTGACCATCCGCATTTACTACCGTAACTTGTGGGTGGCAGTGGTGGTGACGTAATAGGCACGTGCGAAGGCGAGAGTGAACGAGAGTGCGAACGTGATCTTGTGTGTGTTTTGGTGGCGTGTAATTGTTTTGTGTGCTTCTTCTGAATAAATCTTAGTTTCCGTGTGTTTGTCGTTCTCGAATTGTAGCTAACGCTCCAAGCCTGAGAAGGGCCAGTGACTCCGTTAGCGAGACTCAACTACCCCCGCGTACAGTTGGAATGAACAGTTCCCATTTGGGAACGAAAAACTACTTTCAGATAAAGTTATGAAAGTGATTTTTCGTAATCTTCTAAATTATCACAATTATCGTTATTGGGAAAGACTTATGAAATCAGCAAGGAGAACCTTATGTTGTGTCTGAAATTGGTGCTTAGTGGACGACGAAATGCTACAGACTGCAGTCGTGAAAGTCAGGTCTTTGCCGAACTTGCGGCCGCTGACGCATGTAAGTTTAAACTTGATCGTTTTTTGCCAGGGAAAGTTTGTCCCCACATACCACCAGATATCATCACTGGTGAAAACGGTGGTTGCGTGAATACGTTAATCGGCGAGCAAAAGAAATGCTTAGTAGTTCAAATCTGAACGCAGATGGCGCCATCCTGATGCTTATGGAAAATGCATCTAACTGATACTGATCCATTGCAAGAATCATCGATGTCATGCCCGGAAAAGATGCCCATGGTCCGCACGAAGGACGGTACGTAATCCATGGTTAAGCTGTTTCTGAAAACTTTTCTCAGAGTGTTTCTGAAACATTGTCAAAAATAAAGCCCGCTTTGTGAACTGAACGAAAATGAACACGTCATCGTTATAACCACGAAAACCCAATAGCGCATTGGTGAATGAACTACACGTATTAACTTAGCCTATACGTTCTTTTATGTATTTTGCTTGTGTTCATCTTTGTGCTATTTGTATAATAAAGATACATTTAACCTCGTTCAGAACACCTTGTATTATGCATCTGTAGTTGATAGTATGAGCATCTTTTGTTTTCTTGTTTTCCAGCGAATTATTGCGTTCCTGAATTTGAAAACGTATCCTGTATACAATATGCGCTCATCTGAGTTTTTACCCTCGTCAGCGTCTACAAATCAACTAGGGATGAAGCCACAGTTTGTAAATTTGTTCAAGTGGCAGAGTACTCTCTCTGCAGTTATCCAGTGTTACTTTCTGTAATTATCATTGAATCGACTCAGTGAGCTCACAAAGAATGCTATAGCTTGTGAATAGAAGTGCTGAAGCATATTATTTGTGTTTATCGCTCAGTCTGAGTTGAACCAACCTTTTACATAGTTTTCTGTACTACTGTTCGCTAGATATTACCAGTCCATCAAGCCGTTTTTGATTCAGCGAACTTTCCTATTTATGAAATTTACTGCAGTATTTACTTCAGGACTTCATCTATGTTTCTTGAGTTAGAAGTTTTGTCTACAGCAGCAACATCTTTTCCAGCAGTGGGTTCTACTTTCTACGTGTGTAATAATTTTCTTGGGTGTCCCATTCATCCGTTTATGATCAATTTTGGTCGTTTCGCTGTTTTTTTTTTTTCATCTCCCTTGCATGTGTATTAGAGCCATTATTATTTTCGGTTCAAAGATGTTCCTGCTTTGATTTTTTGAAATAGTTGTATTCAACTGTTTTTTTCTGGTTTTCATATTTATCCATATTGTTTCTCCTCTGACAGTTTTGTTGGGCGAAAATCTTCATGCGTTTCGCTGCTTCCTATCTTCCGTAGGATTTTACATCCTGACATCTGGAAATTTTTCTTTCTGTTAGATACCAAAGTGAATAAGCTTTTGTTTCTGTGCTGTATCTGATAAACACGTATTCTTTGGAGCGTGCAATAGATGTCCCCTTTCTAGGTGTTTCGTCTAGGTCTAAACTGTACACCTTTTCCTCGAATGTTCAGAAGTAGCTTAGGGTCAACTTTATACTAGCCCATAATATGAATGCTATCTCAGCATGCAGACTTCTCTATAGACAACATTTCTGGATATAATAATTGTGAGCTAAAATTGCTAGAGCGCAGAAACTTGATGATAGTTTTGACTGAATAAGCATACAATTTGTCATGTCCACAACTATGCGGGTTTTTTTTCAGCTGTGTCATTTTGCTGTGTAGCATATTCCGCAGATGTTTCGTGTCAGATGTCGTTTTTAAGAATTTTCGAGATTGCATTGTCTGATCGTAATGTCCTGATCTTTTTTCCGTTTTGGTTTTCAGGGTATAACTTGAAACTCAAAAAGGCATCGAAGACTTCTCTTTGACTTTTAAGGAAGTAAATTTTACCCAGCGAGAGTAATCAACACTAAATAGGGCAAAATATTTATAGACTGCTATGGAACTTTCTCGCACAGGGTCACAAATATCTGTATGAATTAATTTTAATGGACGTTTGCCTCCTCTCGCTTGCTCATGTGGGAATAGAGACTGCGAGTGTTTTTCTTTGATGCAGGTTTTACACATTGGTATCTTCTGCTTGTCTGTCTTCATGCCAAAAACCTTGTCATTTTTTGTCAGTTCTGTAAGGCTGTTTTTGTTCAAGTAGCCGAATCACGTGTGCCATTCCTTTAATATGAAAATTTTGCTTTCATTTTTGTGAATGCTATTTAGCTCAGACTTTTTATACAGTATGAGTTACCTTTTCTGTGCGCGATCATGACTGGTTCAAGGTTCTGATTTCTGATTACGACAGAATCCTTTTGAAATATTACTTTGAAACCATTATCAGTAATTTTTCCAACCGACAGTAGATTTGTCCTGAGATCAGGGACGTTTAAAGTGTTGTTTATTTTTACACTTCAGATCCCATCATTGCCTGCTGATCCATTCCTCTAATTTCTGCTGACTTGTCTGCATTGGGTGAAATTAGACGGGCTCGTCCGACTAATTTTTAATATAAACTAAAGCTAGGTTAATTTTCCACGGTTAACAATTTGCAATCTACTTCCCCTGAGTTCTAGAACATTGTTGTTATGCGCAACAAGAAATTTTTAATTTATTATGTTGTTTTTGTTCAAAGTTGCTCATTAATAAAATTAAAACGCTTCATTAAAAAATTAATTCTGTTAAAAGTTAAACTTAGATATAAAGTAATGAAGTGTTTTTCAGCGCAACGTATCAATTAGTATCAAATTATTTATTTAGTTCTATAAAACTGAAAAGTGCAGTTTAATTCAAATTAACAGCTCAAACGCTCTGTGGTTTATTTTATATAGTCATCGAAAAAAGTTGTTTAGATTTAAACAGTGTTAGATGATTCCTCATGTTTGACGAACTGTAACGGATTTCCCGTCACAGTAGGCGGTTCAGCCTCCGCCTTATTATTCGCATCCGGGACATCACCGTCTGGGTCGACCTTTTGGCCGCCTATTCTCTTTGAGGAAGACATTTGACCTGATAGAGTCACAAAACAAACACAAGACAATTGTTTCAACCGTTTATTACACCGCGCAATCGACAACCACCGCAACAAATCACAACCAGACCGATTCACCACCAAAAACCGAACACCAATCCCCTCGCCACGTTTCTACGCTCCCTCCCGTACTCCGCCATTGATCTTCAAGTCCAAATATTCTACGGTAGCCGAGTGCAGCAGCGACGAGGTTTGCGATCAGTTCCGCTTCTTCTCCTCTTCATTCACGGTCTCTGGAATAGAGCAGTTGCGGTCAGCTAGCTGATTTGTTACACTACTCCCCTCTTTGTTTTGAGCACGTCCCGTGCTCACCCCTGCATCATGTATAAAATCTCGGAACCAGGCTGGTTGTCGTGTCTTTCTCCTCTCCCGCTGTCTCCCTTGGGTTCCTTCTCCTTGCTGTGGGCCGTGGTACGGCTTCAGCCGGTCGAAGNGCTCAACCGCACCTTGGCTCTGAGGGTGCCTGGGTCTACCCGTGACAAGCTTCAGCTCTGGCCAACATATTTTGAGTTCTGTAGTTATGGCATTTGAAAATATCTGACCGTTGTTGGATTGCAGAATGTCAGAACAGCTGAACGTTAAAAAGATTTCGAGCAGCTTCGATGCCACTTCTTCCGCCCGTTTTGACTTTAGCGGGCTCAAAATGCAGAACTTCATAAAGTGATTCAAATAAGTCATGATATATCAGACATGGTTTGAAAATTTATCAAGTCTACCTGGGCTCGTGACATCAAATTTGTACTAACCAGTGGTTTAACAACTAAGCTTTTTGGAAGCTTTCTCGCTCGCTTCTTATGGCATTCTTCACAAAACGTGAGAAACAAATGGCACGCTTCCTGTGTGACGTTCGCCCATTTATTCTGTGCTTCTTGAAATGTTTTTTTTTCTCCACCATGACCAATCTTTTGACGAGCAGCATTGATAAAATCGAACATTTCTTCAATAGAGGCGATGCATCTTATTGCATCATTCTTGCCCAAGCGGATTAGTTGATTTTCCTCGCTGATTTTTAAAACACCATACTGATTTTTTAAATTATAATCACGAACAGATTTTGGACCATCTGACTGGATTCGCAAAATGTCAGTAATCATTTGATCTCGCTGTGTAGTCGGAAAAATTGCTGCATTCTGTCCTTTTTCCTTGATCAGAGCACAGAGCTTTTCTTCGAACGCCGCCTTTCTATCCATCAGAACTTTAACAAACTGGGAAGTGATTGGTTGCCTTTTCCTTTTTGATGATATATAAAAACCTGCTCCAATGGCTTGTAACTGAACTTGTTACTACTAGATTTGATGTAGACTTCCGGGTGTGATGTCAGAAAAGTCGATAATTTGTCTGCAAAATCTGGAATGTAGTGCCAACACTTTTAATTTATCCACAACTGGCGCCAATAATTACGCTAAAGACTGCGATGTCGAATGCCCATTGAAATAAAAAAAATTTAATGGTGTCTTTCGACTTGGCGCCGTTCAATTTTTTATGCTGGCATCATCAAATGGTTTATATGGAATTTTATCAAAAGCGTCTATTTCTATTTCTATTTGTACCGATTGAAGAAAACTGTACTAAGAAGTGTCAACTAACAGTGATAGCTGCTTGGCGACTTCCTTGTGAACTTCATGATGCTGACAGATCACCGATGTACGTAGCCATTTGTCAAACAGTTTGATGAACGACTGAAATCGAAGTTTCTAGAAAATCTTTACAGTAAAAGTAATTTGCAAGTACCAATAAAAAGCTGTCAATTTGTGTTCAATCATATATTTATTATAATTATTGATTAAAAATTATTATTATTATTATTATATTTAATGTTAGAAAATAAATTTAAAATTTACTTTTACGGTTTGGCCCAAAGGGGTCCCACTTGAGAACCACTGTTCTATATTTCATTATAATGTTAGAACCCGTCGCAAATACCAGTATATGTTTCGATTCACTTCAAACAAATTGTTAATAGCAAGGAACACATTGAATATGTTCAGCACATACTTTTGAACACCCCCAACATTTCCTCCGTTTACCGGTATATTTTAATTTGTACGCCCTGCCTTCATACACAAGGGACATACCAACGCAATAGTTTGTCACAAGACGGTCTAGTTCAACTTGCGACGGCGGTCAACTCGCTGCGTGGTCAACTCACCGTTATTATCTGTGTCTGTGTCATAGGTTAAAATCGTAGGTTCTCTAGCAGAGCATCTTTCTACTGCATTATTTTATCTATATCTACATTATATATATATATCTTCATTCAGGGGCGTTGATACGTATAATTTATGGGGAGGGGGCGCATATAGTAACCAGAAGATTTATCATGTACATGTATTATTATGCATGACAGTCTGACGAGGAACAAAATGATACCGTTTTTTCATTTAAAGAAAAGTGGAATCTCAATCACATGATATCAAAAACTTGAAAATTAATAATTTTAATTGCATTTCACACGAACGAAACGTTTCGATTCCGTTTGCAACTGAACTTATCTATTACGCGGTCAATATAAATGGAAAACTCGGAATGAATGTACATTACTGCAAGTCCGTTCAATCGTTCTTCTGTCATGACAGTCTGGAAATAGTTTTTTAGATATTTCAGTGCAGAAAAGCTTCGTTCTGCGCTGGCTGAGGGAATTGGGAGAATGGTAAAAATCTGTAGTAGTACAGACACGTTCGGGTAATTATCTTCAGGGCACAATGCTAGAGCGGGTCTAGTTCACTAGCTGCGCATCTTTCTACTGCATTATTTTATCTATATCTGCAAATCACTTTGCTAGACCGACTAGCGGATTAGTCAACTCGCCGCGTGGTCAACCTGATCCATCAAATCAATTTTTCAAAGTCAAACAAACAAAGAGTCAACAAAAACACTCGTAATAAGATTTATTGGTATAAATGCATTAATTAATCGTAGTTGTGTGCCAAGCCCTGGAGGTACGTGATGATGTCCCTGTCGTTATACTGACGCACAATTCGAACTGTGCGTTCATCAGCGTCTCGATATTTTTTCAATTTTTTTGGTGGCTGATGACCGGCGACCAACTGTTCATAAAATAAGTCTCTTGCGTGCTGCACCTTCCGCAAGCTGTCGATCAGTTTCCAAATGGTCGGATGTGCCATTCCTAACTCCGCTTTCAGCCTGCGGTGAGCAGCTTCCGCGAAATTGTTGGTGCGATTGTCTCCATCTATAACCCGACGATACATCGACCACATCTCAATTGGAAATATTGGTGGACGTCTTCCACCACCTCGACGATTTTGACGACCGACGTAACTGTCTTCAAACCAGTCGAGTAGTGGTTGAAGTTCGTCGGGAAGGTGGCCTGCTAAGCTGTCTATGGCCTGCTCTAGACCGTCTGTTGGAACAAACGCCAGGCTGCGGCGAGTTGATATAATAATGCAGTAGAAAGATGCTCAGCTAGAGAACCTACAATTTTAACCTATGCCAAAGACACAGTAATCATGGCGAGTTGATTGCCGCGGCGAGTTGAACTAGACCCTTCTGGGGTGACTATGTTTGACATCATTTTCATTATTATATACCAAGTGGCTTTTTGGTCGTATCATCATCAACATCGCCACAGTTCCATAAAATATGGATATCCATCAGAGGATGGCAGTACGTAAATTTTTTGGCCGAATCGAATAGGCTTGTCACGCATATACATGTTGCTGGTATGATGGCTATAAAAGGGAACCATCAATTCATGAATGGTCAGGTGTTCATAAAACACACCGAATTGAAGCAATCGTGTGTTCAGATAGTCATATAATGGTTTACTTTTCCAAGTTTGTCTCCTGATTTCAACGCCGTGTTGTCAACTAGATGGAAATATCGCTTAAGCTCTTTAAAACAATTTCGGTTCATGACATGTGAGACAACTAGTACCTGTACATCTTCAGCTGAGCTCCAAAACATATTTTCACTGGGGGCGATGTGGTAACCACTCAACAAAAGGTGACCAACAAACTGCATTATGTCCTCTGCAGCAACAGCAATGCATCTTCCATTCTGCAAAGCATGTCCCACTGTCATTTGAGCGAAATGCTGAAATTGTTCCCTAGGGAAAAACAGATGGAACGATGCAATAGGAAGCATGGACACCAGTTGCGGTCCTTTTTGAATAAATTCTGGTGTGCCCCTCCCAATGTTCCTACTGAACGATTTTCTTTTGCTCCAGGGTAGTTTTTGCGTCTCTGGGTGTTCCTCAACTACCAAATCGCCAACAGCGTCTTTGTGCCTAATATACACACCTACATCGGCTAATGATGATGCTTCTTTTTTTTATAAACAAACAATATGTCAGAGTGATTCAAAACGCCCAACATTAGCAAAATTGCAGAACGTCTTGGTTTTGAGACAAACAACTAAGATCTTTGAAGCTATAGGATCTCCGGATGCAACCTCTTCAGTGCATGCGTGTGGCCAATGGTTTTGTGATGTAATGTACACAGTTCCAGCGCACTTACCTTATCGCAGCTGGCAAACTGAAGATTCATAATGTATTTCTAAGTTACCAATGATGACAGGACGGCCAAATTCCTCTTGCAGCTGCCTCACTGCCACTAAATAATTTGCTGATGTCATAGACTTGCTATTGCCTCTGAAATGATTCCATCTAAACAAGACTGTAAATGCATCCGTTTGGCATTATCATTCGAATCCATTCTTCAATGAACTCATATTTGTCTTGAATTTGTCCTAAAACTGAGTAAAGCAATGTAGACGTCCATCGAACTTTTCCAACTAAGGTCCATGAAGTGGATCACAAACCTGTGTGAGCGCTTCCTCGGCATGAGCTTCAAAGATGCTGCCTCAGCAGCGTTCTCTTGAAAACTGCAGCGTGGCAACTCAGGTGTCCATAAATCGTTTTCAATAGCTAACCATACTCATACTGGGACTTTGACAATTTTTCTATCTGGCCAGAGAATTTCGTATGCATGTTGCCTGCCATTCGAGATATCAGCCTGTCATTCCAAGGGCAGTTTGCACCTTCAAAGCTGAGTCCATTTACAGACAATACTTACAGCTCTCATATTCCTCAAACTTTCAGATGGAAACAGGATGCAGTGATCATCAAGTTCAGAAAGCATCCGTGTATCTATGCCGCAAGTTCAATCCAGCTCAGATGACCAAAACGTGCTGAGCACAACAACAATTTTCTAAAACTCAGGGAAAGTAGAATGTAAATGGTTAACTGCATTTAGAATCTACCGAACGAGCTCGCCTACCTTCATCTGATTCGAGTCTAGTGATTGTGCATGTCATTCTGTTCTGTTGGTTCAATCTTTAATCTTGTTCACGCAGTAAATACACAAATCACCAAAAAACACAATTATGACATCAATAACAAACTGAAATAACCTAATCAACAGCAAGGATCACATAGAAAACAAAAATAGTACTGCCGTTGAGAGACTAAAAATAAATGACACTGTAATGACAAATGGCACTACTGTTATTCTGATGTTCAGGTACTGACCAGTCGTACTGTTTTCTACATTTTTATTAAATAAAAGATTTATGTTTTAAAAGATTATTTTTTTGTTAAAATAAGAATTAAGTAAGTTTTAAATAAAATAATGATTTCCTTATGCAAGCAGGGAAAGGTAATTTGGACAAATTTATTAGATAAATAAAATGTAAATAAATGTTTTTTTCCATTTTTCTTTATTTTTATTATAAAATTTTGACTCTGTTTACAATGCATATTGGCATAAACAAATGAGGCATGAAGAAATTGCTTCCTCAGTTTTCACCGATGACGATGAAGTTGTCTTTCGTTACCTAGTTGATGCTGTTCGATTTATAGCTAGTTTAGTTGCTAGCTAAAATTTTGTGATTCAGCTAAATATAAATTTAAAAAGTTTTTGTAGCTAAGACGGGCAACAATCCATTTTTTGATGCAGTGAAATTTTTCTTGTTTCTTTCTAACGTTCATTTCGATCTTTTATCAGTCCGCCTGACTGTGAAAGCATGCTATCCGCTGCTCTGCTGACTTTTGTATATATATTTATATATATATTGTTTAACATTTAGCTCTGAAACGTGTTCAGTTCTCATCTACATTTAAATATGCTTGAAACTTCATAATAAAATAATTTGGCATTATTATTCATAATTTAAATTGTTGCATAAATATGGGAGGAATTTCATGCGGTTTTTTTTACTTTAGTATTTCAGCATGCATAATTTTTCAATTTGTTTTAAATTATTAAAAATTTCAAACAGTTATTTCTTTAAATTTTGAAATTAAAATTAACAATTTTAACATTACTTGGCACTTATTTTACAACAATTTAATATTTGCAATTTTGCGTGAAAAAGTTTGTCAAGTTCAGTAAACTTGAATAATCAGTATGATTTAACCGATCATAAATAATTAATAAATAAATTTGCATTTTCTTGAATTTATTTAATCGAAATAATCAACCATTTAGAATACTGGCACATAAGCAACGTTTGTTACAAAATCATCTTTCAGCAAAATATTCCATTGTAAGCACGTTGAAGTTTTTCTTTCTTTCTTTAATTAAATAAGCTCTCTTGTCATGGACTGAAGAAAGCTCTCTTTAGGTCTTTTTCCGGCTGGAGGTCTGACCTGTCCTTTGGCGTCTTTCAACATCATTTTTCCAATTTCCATCATACTTTCTCTTATTGCCGGTGATTCAGCAGCAGCTTTGGCGGATGGTAGAAGTCGAGCCACTTGTTTCAATGGATTGGCCTGGCAGAAGGGAATGATGACAAGCAGGGCAATTAAACAGTATCGAGCGAGCATTTTTCTTCTGATTTGCTTTTTTATTAAAAATAAAACTCAGCAAAAGTGGAAGATTGCTTTGAATGCAAAGTAACACTGATCTGCCATTTTATATTGCAAAATTTCTGTTTAAAATCGTCATTTGTTTTTTTTATGCTAGAATATAAAGGCTTATGTCATATTTAATTTATATTTAAGCAACAATTTAAACAAATATTAAAATTCACTCAGCTTACTTCTGTTTATTTGCTAATAACCACAGCATTTCTACATATCAGTAGCATTTTCCTACTACAAAATTACATACAGCTGGCAAATACATCCTATTTATATATTTACAGCATATTAAAAATTTAATATATATGTACATATATATATAATATAATGTTGATGATGAAAGTCATACATTTCGTTGCAATTTAATAATAATAACTATTATCTCTACTAATTTATTTAATTAGTAAACTTTGTTGCTAGAAAACATTTTTTAACATGTGCCAAAAATATCTATAATGTTTCTTAAATAATCCAAAAAGCATTTTTAATCTTACCAACGCAATTCTGCAAAATCAATAACTACTACTGTATGCTTATGTTTCGAACGACATTATAAACATTTTTTGTAAACAGAAAACTCCTGAATTACAAAATTAATTCAAGTTGCTTTCTCATCAAGCACTATTTAACTATTACGAAAATTATTAAAATAATATTTTTTAATCAACACTTTCAGACTTGAACAACATTTTAAATAAACTGAACGAAGTAAATAATAAAAAACATATCATATCATATCAATAAATAAAAATAACTCTATACGTTGTCAAATAAAAACGGAACATCGAATTTTATAATAATAAATTTACGTTGAAATATATGAAATGCAGAAACAGTTTTATTAGCGTACAAATGCAAATGCCAACAAGTACCTGTAAATGAATTTCATTATCAAACTACGATTAAAACGTATAACTATGAATTAAAATGTTCGACTTCATTTTAAAAATATCAAAATGTTAGCAAAATGATAATTCATGTAAGCATCCTTTTTGCTTCATTATCATGCAAAATTTGAAACTTTCTAATGGAAATAATGCATGCCTTTGAGCGTTTATTTGTATATTTAAAAGAATTAAAGTTATTCATTCACATTAAAATATTTCAACTTTTTTCAAAAATTTAATATTAATTTAAATTATTAATTACATTCAAACATTAAATAAACAAAACATTAACTTGAATATATTATTTTTAATTTATATGGAAAAAAGAGAAAATAACAATATCAATTTATTTGATATGAAATGATAATTTTCAATTACAGTTAGAAAGAAGTAGTTCAACTTCTATCATAAAATCTAAAATTTGTGCTTAAAATCAAAGTATACATTCAAATTTCAAAGAAAAAAACATTTTTAAAAATTTATTGTCTTTCTGCAGTAGAATAAAACTGAAGTGACGACCAACACCCTAGAAGTAAAAAACAACACACTTTCACTTTGGCAAATGCATAAAACAGTGCTCAAACGAGATCATCTTCGTCACACGTTTGAAGAAGTCTCAATGCGTTTAACAAAAAAAAATATATATCCAGTAAAAAATGGGCAACAAGTAGGCCTCATCAAATACTGAATTAAAATTACACAATGTCCACATCAGTCTAAGGCTGGAAAATGAACAACTATTTAAAAAAAACGAATAAACAAGGAGGAGTTCAAAAGCACACCTGATTTTTTGACTTTTGAAAGAATAAGCTCAGACATAAAATATGCAACTGCTGGTCAAATTTGCTTCATCGATACATTTGATAAAATCGAGCTCCTACATCTCTCGGCTGTCTGTACGAATCATACTGAACTTGCTGATGCACAGGATAGCCCATATTCGGATTTCTGACCACCGGCTGTTGATATTGACCAGAAAACATTGCTGCATTCATCTGACCGCTTAAAGCTGTTGGATATGAGCCACCGTATTGAGTTGCTTGCATTGGCATACCGACCGGATTCGGTGGTGGTGCTCCGCCCATCTGAGGCATTGGTTGCATCTGCGGCGACGACGTACCGCACTGCGCATACGGATCCACTACAGATGAATATCTAGCACCCATTGGCATGGCATTCTGTCGGAAACCAGTTCCCATATGATGCTGATGCTGCTGTTGTGGTTGCTGCTGGTGATGGTGGTGGTGGTGGTGGTGGTGAGCTACGTGATGAGCCATTGGTGTTGGCGGAGGCAGGTATTCATTCTCATAGTGCGTTGCTCCTCTGACAACACCAGTAGACATCGGCAGTGCACCCTGTCTAACCAACTGTTGCATGTTCATTGGCAATGAAATGTTACCCATCACCATTGGATGGTGAGAAGTAGTTTGGCCAGAGTTGATCATCGACGGCGGTGGAGGAGGATGCTTTTCTGGGGAGGGCACGTAAGAAACGTTCGGAGGAGCGTGATCAAAAAAAGCAGGATCATTTGGCAGAAAAAACGGTGCCCGTACCGTTGGTGGATTGTATTCAAAAGAATTTGAACTACCAGGATACGGATAACGCACCATTGCCGGTTGGCAAGCTGTAGAATTCAAACGTGTTGATGAATTTACAGCATCTTTTTTCAAAATATTGTTCCCGTCATTGTAAGCATTCTGCTGCTGAAAAACACCGCCTGCCGTTCCACCATCAGCAACAACACCAGTATTATCCAAAGCTTTGGGCTCATTAAGATCCTGACAATTTATACCGGCAAAAGAATAATCATCATCATTCAGAAAATCTGCAGTTAATATACTGTCAAAATCCCCAGGAAAAGACTGACATACATCCTCAATCACGTCAGCCGGAAGATTGAGATCCGAAACAAAACTGCTTGCCAAATTAAAATCTGATAGATCATATTTTATTTCAGATTCATTTGCAATCGGCTGTTCTGGTTTTGCTGTGGCATTTTCAGCAGAAGCACCGGCAGGCGTCACTGCATCTGGAGCACCATTTGATATTTCCGATGATGAACCAGGCTGATTCGATGGCTTTCTTCGTTTATTCTTAAATGTTCAAAAATGCAACAGTTATGCCAACAACAACTAATATAAAAAACTTTTGTGCAGTTTATAAATTATGTAGATGTAGATGTAAATGAGTATCCATAACAGACCTTTTCTATTATGAAGAAGACAGAATAAGTAATTTTCAAATTCTCAAAATTTATCATTCACCTCAGAAAATACATTTAAAAATCTTCAATGAAAAAACATTGCATTAGCATTAATTGCATTTACATTATATTTCATATGGAATTATCAGTGTTCACGAAAAATGAAGCACAAAAATAATACTTCCATTCACGTACTGCTTCAATGCAAAAAACGTTATTGCGTTGTCAAACTTCACAAAACAAACTGAAGTCAATAATTTGCAAAACTACCAAACTGACGTTAAACAAACATGCCATATCTTTTCCATGCACTGTACATAACACATGTTTCACTTTAAACCAACACTTTCCACTTACATTATAGACCTATGTAAAAAGTTTTAATTACAACTACAACAAAAAAAGAACACTTATTTCTCCATCACACTATAAAAAATTTCATGTTTAAAATTAATTATCTTCGTAAACATGTGCTTCAATATCGCTCAAACGTGCATGAAATGAAAGCGTTTTTTCACTTTTTGAAAAATCTCCAACTTCATTCATAATATAAAAATAACAATATTATGCTAATATAAGCTCTAAGTCGTACGTGAGGAAATTGCAAAAAACGGAATCGTAATACAATTTACACTGCCATACGTCCAAATTGCATAAAATTTCCAACCAATTACTGACTAATTGAATAGCCATCAGGCAAATTTCTGAAAATATATCTTCTTCAAAAAATATGATCTTACACAACAAATTATTGAATAAAAACAACAAAAATGAAAAATTATCAAACAATAATCATGCAGTACACCACATGCTAACATATAATTTATGTTTTAGTGTTATTAATTTGCATATGCTAATATTAGGAATGCATACCTTAGATTTTTTACAAGTCTTCTTCAGCATCAGAACTACTTTTGAAATAAATAAAACTAGCTGATAAAAAATACTAAAGCTAACTAGCAAACATCATCTTTGTGACAAAGTAATTTTTATAAAAGCCATAATAATGCTAAGTGTAAAATGAACAGTTCACAACTTGCATCTACAGTATGGAAAGTACTGTACAACGAAACTTGACATCAAGTTATCGAACAATATTATATTGACCCAGATGTCATTCATTTATAACAGTGATTCACAAATTAAACACGACTATCTTATGTCAATCACGATGAACCGTAATGTAAAAGTACGATAATCACTGAATGATAGGCACATGGCAAAGAACGCTTATATCTATATAATAAATGTGCGTTACTGACCTTGCAAGTGTACAAAATTTGCACATGCTGACATAAATGCACAAGAAAAATACACATTAAAATGAACTACTTTCAACAATTTACAACAAAGTTTCTAAATAAAACTGACATCAAAAAATCACCCTATTTAGAAGTGAAGAGTTAGCTCAGCAATGATAAGATTAAAAAATAAAAATCAAATTTCATTTCTCAATTGAATTACAAATTTTAAACAAGCATCGACAAAAAATCAACATTTTATGAATAGCAAAAAGATCAACCGGAAATGATATTTTTCTCTTTTTTATTACTTTCTTTTAAAAATAAATTTCCTTGCCAAAACCCTAACAATGACAAAAATGGACAAATTTGGAATTAAAAATTTAATTTAAAAAAGAAAATATGACATTCTAAATTGCAAGTTTTATACATGACCGCTTTACACTTAATTGCTTCACTAATTGTATTTGCATGTAAAAAAAAGCGCAACAGCAGTTGAAAAGTAACTATAAAACAGTTACAGTATTGATTGGCTTTGCAAAACGATTAAAACGTTATTATTACTATTATTATTATTATTATTATTACTATTCAAATAATAGAGAACAGATTCCAACAAAATGGATGAATGAAAAAAATTGAGCTCAGCTGATGACAAAGTGAACAGAAAGCACAGATATTATAAGCGCGACCTTCGCCATGAAAGGCAACTTATATTGTCTGCTATTATTGTTCTGAGTTACTGTGAAAGCATGATACAAAATATAAAAAATCAGGTCAGCTCGACCCCAGAACACTTTTTTCACTTCTCACCGCTGAACAGCTAAAAGCGTACAGCTGATCATGATCAGCAGATGGTCAACAGATCGATAATAATAACTGACCACGGATGATCAACAAACACATAGATATCAGTTTCGATGGCCAATCTTATGGAGTAGTTTTAATATACGATTTATCACTGAAATATACTTGTTAATTTAAAATAAAATTTAAGAAAAAAAAACACTTGCAAAGCAGCCCAACAAAAAGTAAAATATTGATTCATATTGGACATCAAAAGAAAGCCTAATATTTTGCCAAACAGTGAAATAAAATCATACTGCAAGAGAGAAATTTGTTTAATCAATACAACATCGTCATAATATTGCTTGTTAATTTACATATGTATAGGCAATTAATTTGAACTGTGAACAAATTTTATTATAATTTAATTGCTGAAATTGAAAACAACTCACCGGTGGTATTACAAAATCTTTGGAATCGCTTGGACAATCCGTTGACAACAACTGAGCCGTCTCTGCCGGAGAGACAATCTGACGGTTCGGCTGGCGATAAGCTTTCGCCGCATCCACCTCCCCACTGCGTTCGGATTTTTTGGCTTTCATTTCATAATACTGTTCACACATCTGTCGAATCTGACGTTGGCGCCTTTCCAACCGGGCGTTTTCGGCGCTTTGGTTAGCAAGCATCCTGTGATATTCAAGTTCTTTTTTTCTGCTCCTACGACGCAAATCTTCCATGTGAACGTTAAATTCCTGATGCGCAGATTTTGCATTAACATTGCTCCGCTGTGAAGGGGGAAGCGACATTACCGGCAAGCAGTACGCTGATGAAATGATATCGGGTCGTGTTTCAGGAGATTGAATAATTTCGTGCCCAACGGTGCTGTGGACATCTACTGTACCCGGTTTTAAGCTGCTGACCATCTTATTGAACTGCCGTAAAAAACTGAAACGAACTCTAATGTGAGTAACATGAACAGTGGATAATGGAAATTTACAAAACAATTATTATGAAAAATCATCAAAAAGCAGCATTAAAATGTCTCGGCTTTTCAATACAAATTGTTTCATTCTGCCAGCCAACGACCAGCTGTAGGAAACCCAAAATAGTAGAGAAATATTGAAAAATACTAAAAAAATGAACCATTACAGAATGCACAACGTAATGCTCAAGTATAAATACGGTAAAAATTGTATTCAATTTCCAATGCATTGTTCTTGCGTAATATTTCACTATAAAACTGACATCAAATTTCAAGTAATAAATACTTTTAACACTTTTAATTTTAAAATTTAGTTTTTTCCCATTAATTAAGTATGAATTAGTTTTTTTTACAATAAAAGAACAGCTACTAAATACTAAATATAGCAAATAAAATTATTATATTCAATTAGTTTGCATTTATTAATTTTTTAATCAAAATCCAACAATTATTTGTTTTATGCACATTTCATATTTCATAATCCAACTCTTGTATGATTCATTCAGCTCAGTAATACAGCCTGCTATGTATGTATATAATTTGTAAATAAAAAATTGCAGCAATAAAGATGCGAAACAATTTTTTTGCATTATGATTAAAGTCCATACCTGATTTTCCTTATGATCATTTCTTACCATATGAAAGTATTTCAGCATTTCAAACTATATTATAAGAAAGAATTTTTGAAATAATTATGCAGAATAAATAACGGCATAAAATACGAAGAATAATTCTTCCATCAATGCCCATTTGTAAATAAAATTGAATAAATTTATGCTTTTGAGTTTCCAAATCAGGTTGCAAAGATTTTGACATCTTTAGTGTGCGTATACATAAAGTTATTTAACCGTCGTCAAGCAAATCAGATACAAATTCAAAACGAAATTTGCAATTTCAATGATTTTATTCATATAGTAGCCATTTTTAAATAAAATAAAATAAATATATATATATATGCCATCACCTAAAATCATCAAATCAATTAAAAACGTATCCTTTCTTTCACATCAAACATCACTTAGTATACACGCTGTGATCAATTCAATAGCATCGTCCAAAGTCAAATTTTCTGTTTCGCCTTCCAATTCTGTGTTGGATGCACCGCTGTTCTTTTTCGTCATTTTTCCATCTTTCATTTTATACTTTCCACTCGACCGTCTTTCACTTGTATATCGGAATGCGCGATTTTTGTTCTTATCACTGGAAATCTCGCTAATAGTTCGAAGCGAAAAACTCCGATCCGAATCCCAGCCAGAAAGATCACCGCATGAAACGAAAGGAACAATTTGACGGTTCACACCTTTCAGTTTCGAGACGGCTAGGTCATAGTTAGGCTCTAACATCAAATTCACCGTTGTAGCTTGATAGCCATGTGGTAGTGTCAGACCTTGGCAAACTACATATGCTTCAGAACTTGAGCCGCGGCTACTGCGCGGCTTGACGTATTCTACTTTCTTGAAAAATATTTTCAACTGTGTGATCAACAAATCAGGATGCTTCGCACGAAAAATCTTCGACACAAATGTGCCGCCACTTTTGAGAACCATAGTAGCAATGTTTAAAGCAGATACAAGCAACTGACCCTGAAGGAATTCGTCTAGGTCATGAATACCAGTTACATCCGGCGCTCCATCACAAACTACCAGATCGGCGTTGTAATTTGACAAAAGTCTTTTTATCTTTGCGACAGTTTCTTTTTCTGTAATATCTGCTTGTAACATCATTACACCTTCAATAGGTGCCATTTCTTGAATATCCACTGCAATCACCACACTGCGATCTTTATGACAAGATTTAGTTATTTCTTCCCGAATAACCTGGCTCCAACTTCCAGGCGCCGCGCACAAATCTACCGCTCGTCTTACACCGTTCAATATACCAAATTCTTCATTAATTTGTTTCAATTTAAATGAACTTCTCGCTCTATATTCCTCTTCTTTCGACATACGGTAGAACACGTCACGTTTATCCTTACTGCACTTGCCCATTTCTAACTAACTGACTAAAACAAAAGCAATCTTAACACTACAGTCTACTACAATCTTAAAAATGATTTTCAGGATTTATTTTATATGATTTACTTATTTTTATTATATTGCAATTTGAAAACTAAAAACTGTTTTGAAAATTAAATTTTAACTTGAAAAATTAGCCTGATAATTAAAATTATGTAATAATAAGTTATTATTTTATATTTAATAGAATATTAAAAATTTTAATTTTATAGCAAGTGACATGATTCATTTGCTGCCACGGGTATTCAAATCTGTTGCCTAGAGCCAGTATTATGTTCGAGAATGTCTCGAATATTTGATTTGGTGCAGTGCCAGTTTCCCGTGCTGTGGCAGTGGCTACTTGTAGTTAGTAATGTGTGTGAATGGTGTCTAGTAAAGTGTTAATGCTTCTATGAACATGAAGCGACATTTGTGAACATTCAAGTTAACCGTTTAGAGTTGAACTACAGTCTATTTGCTTTAAGAATGACAAACATCAAAGCTGCGCTGTTATTTACAGCTAAATACATATTGTTGACAAAACAATTGCAATAAAAATATGCGCAGATAAAAAGTAAAAAAACAAAAAAGCGATTTTTTTTGCAATTAAAAATTTTGGATTTTAATTTTCCACAATATTCATTTACTAAGTGTAGTAACTTTTATCAATAAGTTGTAATACAATGTATAAATTAAAACTTAATTTTAATGTAGTTTGATGAATTTATAATTTTTTGCACACTTTTGCTTTTGCACTTTAATCAAATTGCAATTATTGAAAAGGATAGAAAAATACAGTCTTTCATTCTTTTAATAAAACAAACGAGAACGAAACATTGCCAGTTTTATGGAAAAAATCTAACCATGCTCTGTAAATAATAATAATAATAATACGCATTTCATGCTTCTAATGTAATCATACGTTATAAGCAATTGATTAAATTTACAAAAATTGATATGAAATTTAAAAAGATCAACTGCAATGCAATAATTTGTAAATAACAGCAATTGCATGTACTGCTGTTGAAGATAATTGAAAACTTTTAAAGAGATTTGTTTATTGGACGATAAATTTTCATTAATGACAATTTTATGATTTATCTTCCTCAAGTGAAATGCAATTAAAGTTTGTCAAACAAAATCAGTGATGCGTGTAAATTTAACCAGAAAATGAGCATTTTCGCATAAAATATTATTATCTCATTTTTGATTTCATTTAATAAATTATCGTAGGTATGTTGTGGTCAATGAAAGCGAATCGAAAACTTTTTGTCCATTGGGGTTGATTTTGCAAGTTTGACATCTGGTAGAAATTTTTCTTATTACAATGATGCAGTTCACTGGTCAGATGTATAACGTATTCTCTTTGTCAATGTTCACTAAGAAATAAGTTTGCCAAACGTGTCGATATGAATTTGATAAAAGCTTGTTCGGGCAGATCAACGAAGCTCTAATGTTGCGTAGTCGACTGGCACGACTGATCGATCCTTTCACAAGTGGCATTTCTTTCATTCTTTTGCGTCTACTTTTGATTGTTTATCAGTTTCAAAATGGCATTCAATCATCAAAGCGTGTTGCAATTTCTAAAATTAAAATTCTTTCATTTCCTTTTAAAGTGCAGCTGAAACGTTAGTTCATAAATTTTTTAGGTAAGTTCCATCATCTACATACACATATATAAGTATATATATTTGCATGCACAATCATTTATTCACTCATTTCATGTGGATATTAACAGTGCATTTATTTTTAAGGAATAATATTGTTTAAATTCAATCTGCTATTATCATTCAATTAAATTGGACATGATGCTTGAAAGTTTTCTTAACATAATTATGTTTCTATTTTTATTTATTCATTGTTTATTTTTAATTTAATAAAAATTAGAATAATAATTATTTAGATTATGCTGAGTTATTGGATTAATAAAATATTTAAAATGAGAGGTATATAGTTGGGAAATTTAAATTTGTTCAACTTTGCTTATTTGTACAAAACATTAAGAACAAGCAGTTCTTGAAGTTTGAGCTTTCCGAAATGGTCGATGTTAGAGCCACTTGGAGATGATTGTTCATTTACATTTTTTTTATTGTTTGCGTTTAAAGCAGAAAGCTCAGTTATGCTTCTTGTTTAATCAATCGTCAAGCAATAATCGATCTGCCACGCAATCGAGCAATCGTTGAAAATATGTTTGCGTATGTTTTATTTAAAGATGTTATTTGCGCATTCATGAAAACGGAAAATGGAATTTTTTCCATCCTCAAAGATGCTCAATTATAATTTATTTCTATGCGACTGTTTTAACACATCATGAAAATAAATAATGGCTCTTTTTTAATATAACTGCTTTGAACGTCACTTTGAAATAAGCTGTGACTTTATTAAACAATTTTTAATTGAATAAATTGAACGAATTTACATTCTGCATCAATTGTGCTTCAGTAAAATTATGACAATTTGATGCTTTTTAAAAATGGTCATGAAAATTTCAATTAACTAATAACAAAGAATGAATATAACTTTTCTCACCTCTCTTAATTTCACAGATGGCAATTATTGTTTCAGTAAATGAAAATAAGCAGATAATAAAAGCGTTGAATAATATAAAAATGAATTTGATAAATTCATAATTAACAGAACATTTTGGAATATTTATGCATTATTAACTATTAATTGCTATAAATTTGATGTGTTTCATTTGAAAACATTTTAACAAAAAGAAAATTGTCAGAATTTTATATTATTTCTCAAATGGTGGTACTTTGTTGAAGTATGTTGAAGCAGAGAGAATATTGCAAAAAAATATAGTTTAAAAAATGAATGCTAACAAGAGAATGATTAGTTTTGTTTGTAACTTTAGTCATCATAGATCGTTGAGTTTAGTTTGCTTAAACAAATGCTTGAAATGTAATCTCTTTTCCAAGCAATAATATTCATTTTTTACACGCTCACGTGTTATTTATATGCTTATGAAGAAGAGTTGGTTTTGCAATCAGATTTGCTTGGTGGTCAGATCAGATCATATTAATATTTGTTGTTTTCTGATGTTGTTGTTTTTGCGGCTGCTGTTGCTGTTGCTGCTGATGCTGATAATGGATTATGATTTGTGAATGAAGTGGTGAAAAAAGGATTTATTGCTAAAACATTCATATTTGACAGTGTCAAGAAAAATATGAAAAGAATACAGCAGTTGTTATTTAGCGTTAATAATTTTGCAACGCCAACTGACGAAAACAATTTGTCAAAGTAGAGAAATGCGGCCAAAAACAACTAGCTATTGATTTTGCAGTATGCATATTGGAAAAGCTTCTTCCACAAAGCTTGCTTGTTTGTTGTCATTTTTCGCTTTTCGAGGTCAGTTGAGGTGTGTCTGTCTGTCTGTCCTCTGGCCTCGTGGCGTCCCTGTAATTTTCAGTCAAAATGGTCGAACAATGGTCCACAAACCAATGCAATTAGTTTAACTTGAAAAGAGTTGTTCATAAAAATGAAGCAATTTTTGAATTAGCCCATTGTCCAACGCTTGTACACAAAGTGGCTACCTTGAACAAAATTGCAACTGTCGGAAAATTTTGTTCCGTTGCCTCTAACTGCACTGCTGCTAACTGGGTGGCTTGCTTTTGCGTGAAGCATCAAATTGGATTAGCAAAGACAAGAAGCAATAGCAAGCCACTGGTGATTCACTTTCGTTTAAACCATTTTTGCAAAATCTTATTCCAGCTGTTCCTTTTCCGGAGCGTCTAGTTCAACAGAGGTCAGTGAGCATTTATATCATTGATTTTCATTTAACATATATATATATTTATTTAGTTATTTATTCATGTATTAATATTAATTTTATTCATAAAAAAACAAATTGCATATATTTTTAATTATTGAATTCAATTTATTTTATTTTATTTGAAAAATTGAAATTTTATTTGCGCTTTTTGAATTATTGTTTTGTTTTGTGCTGTGCTGCAAAACATCGTTTATAATGTCTATGTATATGTATGTATAGTTGAATTGCATTTCGTTTCATCTTCATTTAATTGCTTTATCATGTTTGAACAACTTGTGCATTGGAGATCGATTGCGTAATTAGAATTAAAAAAATAGAGAAGAAATATTCAGCTAAGTAAACAATCTTCTAACACTGCAAAATGAACAATAGCAATTTCAAATAGCATGCTCATAAGTAATTATCAATGTTCATCAATAAAATTTAAACAATAAATTGAAATTATGCAAATGTAACATTACTTTCTCCTTTATGTATATGCGGTAAATTTTTATGCAATGCAATTTTGTTCGTGTTCCATTCACATACCCCGCTGAGAGATTTTCTTGCTTTCTTGCATGAGTAAAATTAAAAATAATCTCGTAAAAGAAGTTAGGTAATTTTCACTGCTTAATAGTCAATAAACTAAAATATCTACATTTATATTTTATGAAGTGGCACTCATGAAGCTAGCTTTTAGCATTTATTTAAAGTTTATTGAATAAAATCAGGCCATCTTTTTAAAAATAAATTTCGTTAATAAACGAAAATTGATATACATTTTTACATTCACATTTCAGCTTTTGCATCTGCTGAAGACAACTGTAAGATGAAAAAATTTTCCAGTTTGTATTGGTAAAATCTTCACTTCTGCTATTTTTTTTAATTTAAATAGAAAATCTGCATTTTCATTATGTGAAAGAGTGTTAGCATTGTAATTTAAAATATTGCTTTATCACTGTTTGAGTAGAGTTGTTGACCATAAATTCATGTATTCAATAAACCTTATTAAAGTCTGTAGAGTATCGAATTTTGAGTACAGAGATAATTGTGGCGCATAAAATATTTATTCCCAATATGAATAAGTAGCTGATGTAAATATCTTATGTGTTTAATTTTGAATGCTTTGAATGTTTAGAGAAATACGTCAAAAACAAAATCAAACATAAAGCATTATTAAGCAATAAGTTAACCAACAAAAAATATCAAACAGTTTTTTACATGGAATTTATTGCAAACACAATTTACATCGATTTTTTAAATTTTGCGTTGCACTGGAAGCACGAAATGACTATCCTTTTTGTGCTATTCTAGGAAATTTATAGCTTGCTGAGTTGCTCTTTTTACACTATTCACATTAAATAAACATCTGGTACATTTTACTTTAAGTCCATCCTAGCTGTGATTGAATGAATATCTGCTTTTGAAGCATTACCCCTGCTGATGCATTGGTCCAAATAAAGGCACTAAAATTGATACCAATTCTCTCGCGACCTTCTTTAACGAATACATACAACTTGATTAACAATATCGGCTTTTTAATGAGTCTGGTAAACATTAAACCGTGGATTCAGAAAATGGGTGCATTTTCACTGCTTGACCCTTAACCTGGCTACTGACCATTAGATCAGATCATGTCTCGCTGAATCGGATAGCTAGCCAGAAGGCTAATAATGAATGAATGCCGTATGCAAAGGAGTGATAGTCTGATTAATAGCTATTGATTGAAGCTGCGGTTGGTAAAGTAACCGATCAAAGCTTTAACATCTTTGCCATCCTTTCTAAATTTTATTTCATTTCATTCTCACCAAATCAATTTAAGCATATTACACAACGGGCATGTTTCTCACATCTGTTAAAATGCTTCTATTTTGTTAAAATTACAGGCATCGTTTTATGAGTTTATCAACATGTTGTGGCTAAATTCAGTTGTAACTTTGTTGTCAAGATGTGAAAATCCTGTTCTTGAACCTTAGCTTTCTTTATCCGATTTGTGCTTTTTACAGTTTATACAAACAGGTGCAGCGTATGGAGAACTTCTTTTGCTACAATGAACTGACTAATTCAGTAAATTCTTGCTTTTCGTTTAAATATTATTTTTTCGATTTAAGTCTTTGGTGGTGCCCTGTTTATTTTTGCAGAAACGATGCACTGTTTAATGTTAATGTATTTAAACAACAACATTCCTTATTATAATTTGTTATCAGAAATCAGGTGTTGTTTTCTACACACGAAACTGGAATGCTTAACACTTCCTTTTTGTAATCTTCTTTTTTTCAGTCTTAGTCACGTTATGGATGGCATTAATTATTATTATTAATTATATTCAAATACTTTTTAATGATATAAATTAATAAATGAATTGAATTAAAAAAATATATTTATGTAACGTTGACTTTTCTGATATATATTATGATTATTAGTAATTAATATTTTAACCCTTAAAATTTTTAAATATTTTGTCTTTCAGCTATAATAAAATGTTAAATATCGTTTTCAAATATTTCAAATGTGATATTAAATATTTCTTGATTTTTTTATATTGCAGTTGACAAAAATTTGATACTCATTCAATGGGTCTATGGATGAAAGCAATTCAAGCTGATTAAAGTACACAAATAAAAAGAATTGAATTTTTCTCATTGATATTTTATTTAGCAAATTTACAGAAGGCAAATTTTATCTAAGAAGTAAAATTTGTGCTAACTCAAGGTCACTTAATGTTACGTTTTAATTGTGTTAAACGTGGTAAAACATTATTTCTTTACTCTTATCTTTCAAAACTGTACATTTTTGTGTAATGACGCAACAAATAGTCATTAAAGAAAAATTTTTATTAATTATTAATCATAAATTTATATTTATGTGAACATAAACTGTGAAATATTTTAAATAAATCCTTAAAATGTTATAATTTTTACCATTTCTTAGTCCATGTGTTTGATGAGAACCTACTTCACAACAGGTAGCAGACAGCCAGTTGGAAATAATTCATATAAACCCCGCAGGTGATGGAACATTTTTGGGTCGAGATCTTTAAATTGAACTTCCATTTCTAAACAGTAAAAGAATGAATTTTTGCTTTATTGCTGATATTTTATCTTTGCAAAAGCAAAAGCATGAACATACAGAATTATGTATTTAAAAAAATAAGAAAAAACTGTAAATTCATATTATAAAAAAATTACATCTTAAAATTTATTTTTTTAATTACATTTCATCAATGGAAGAAAAGTAGAATGAAGTTTTTGGTTTGTAATAAGCATTCACTAGAAAGAGTAAACTTGATGCAAGTGATACTGGTGTGATGATTTAATTTAAGCAAGCTGATAGTGATTAGGGATTGCAAGTGATGCACCGCATGCTCGATATGGGGCATCAGGTTTCTTATTGATTTGCTGGCGACCTCGCTTTGAAACCTCCCGGCGACTCTGAATTCAGCTTTTGACAAGACATCTGCTCATTTTGTTTTTAGCCAATGGACAAGTGTTTTTCTGCTGCTTGCAGCTGACCGGTCACCGCCCTTGAGGTTCTTGAGTAGTTTAGATCAAATGTTTCTTTTCAAATATTTCAACAAAGCAACCGACTGATGCCTTTTTGGATACAATTTCTTTGATAATATATTCATATACACCGATGCTTTCATTTGATTTGAGTTTTTGCCGTGAGTGTAAATTTTTTATTTTTACTTTTGCGTAATTTGATAAGTATAAGCGCAATATACAGCTTTTAATATAGGATTTTGACGCAAAGAGTTTGTTGTAACTAGAAAAAATTCATCAAAGAAAATATTTACTGTAGTATTGTAAAGATTTAATTTATGGTTGTTATCTATGCTATAAAAGTTTTTTTGCTTTTTATAGCTCAAACTGTCTGCACTGAGCAACTGTTTTTGGGATGAATATGGCAGTTGATAACCAAAAGACAGTTAATCTTATTGGTATTAGTGGTTATGAAATTACTTTACCTTGCGGTGTGCAACCAGATAGCCGTAATTTTGTCCTCGAATGGATCAAGCAGGGACATGGACCCATTTATACAATGCTCAGTTTACAAGATGAACATCAGGAAGCTCCAGGATACAAGCGTAAGTAAAACTTTCAATAAAAGTGCATTCACACAGCTGTTTTACGATTTTATTTTTGATTATGCATGCGGAAAATCTTTTAATGCGTTTGTTGTAAAGTATTTGTCAAGCTATTTCCTCTTTTACACGTGATCACTTTTGGGTTGTTAAGAATTTCGACGTCAGTTTGCTGCTTCACTTTGAATTAGTGCAAAATTGTTAAAATAGCGTTAGGTTTTTTGGTGCAGATGTTAGGAAAAACCAAAGTGTTATTATTGAAAAAAATTTTTTTTCAATGTAATGGAACATATTTTTATTATTCTAAAGTTAGAAAATATTAAAGCATTAATAAGTTTAAAAAATTGTTTATTTCTGGCTAAAAAGAAAAGCAGCTTTTTGTGTATATTTCCAAAAACAGATGTGATTCGGTCGATTGAGAGCGCTTTAAAGCGTCCTAATTACAGGGAAGATGATCTGAACAGGGAATAAGTCGATCAGAGGCAAAACAATGTTACGTCATGCTTTTAAAAGGCCAGTTTTCCAGTTGTTGACAAATTAATCGTTGTTAACGTTGAGCAGTATAATTCTGATTAAAGATATCTCTAGACCGGAAATCATTAATTGTACATGCTCAGTACTGATTGATTTAGGTTATATGTATTTTTATATATGTAATATTTGAATGTGGCCAAAGATGGCAAAGAAAAAGCATCAAAAGCTATAAGCAAGTACGACTATATAAAATTCAATTTGCAAGTTGTTCAACCATTTGGCCTGGCGTCGACAATTAATCGAAGATTATTTGCTAGAGGATTCACATTAAACACAGCTGATTGATGCTGATTTGTAAAACTTATTTAAACGGCCAAGCAAATGAAATATACTTTCAAAATATTATTTATCGATTACAGTTTATGCATTTTCCGTTACAACAAAAAACTTCTACCTTGTACTATTTCAGTTTTCCTTGTGAAATTCAATGAAAGGTTTTCTAAATGTTTATATTTTTTTATTTGGCAAAGATATATTGATATTGCTATGTTCTAACTTAGCTAGAAATGAATCAACTTCTTATTCATTTATCTTTAATTTAATTTTTCTTAACCATTATTAAATATTGCATCTCTTATAATTATATTATCTTTTTGGTGGTATGGTAATATGAGCTTTATGATAAAAAGAATAACTTTTATTAATATAAGTAGTTTTTAAAATACTGTTTGAAATATTGATGGCTGTAGTTAAAAAATGCTTTATACGTATGCAACAATTCATTACATTGTCGAAATAACACATATATGACGAATATATATATACGCATTAACAGGTGATTTTTTTAATAAATTTTTCATTGTTACCTATTTTAGCTAGCATTATTTTTTTGATTTGAAAAAGCATATTTTTTCATAAATGAAATATGGAAGAAAATTTTCTAATTTTGCTTGACTGTTTATAAGTCGCATTTCCTTTTAACTGGTTAAATAAAATGAGTGCTCTACTTTGAACATTAGTGGTGAAAAGCAACCTAGGGCAGTTTTAAGACTTATTGATCAGAATAAATCAAGGTAAACCTTCCTTATTATTATTACAAAATTTCTGAGCTGGACATGTTTATGACAAAAAATTAAAGTTAACTGTTGTTGAGTTATTTCGATTTATCTGTAAACGCTGTCGAATAATTTCCTTACTGGCTAATGATTGATTATTTAATATTTACTCCTTGCACCCTTATGACGCGTTCTGAGATAATTGTTAATCTTGGGTTGATTTCCGCATTTTTAGAGACAATCAAATGTTTGTAAAGGTTTTATATTTTTCTGAAGGGTTTTTGTTTCTGATAGTTACATTTTTTCTAATAATATCACGTCCTTTTCAACAGAGTTTTGGTTTATAATAAAAAAGAAAAACAACACAACAGTAAGAACAAAAAATATCAACTAGGAAGTTATTTCTCTGCGTATGTATCGAAGAACAGTGATCGGCTGGCATCGCTGTGGCCGGCCACGTTAGCGGCTAGCACGATCACTTCGTAATGGCTTTGGTAGTTCAGGCGATTGAGTGCAATCACATTTGTTGTAGACGTTATTTTATCCCATCTGAGATGATCCTGACGATAATAAACAATGTACAGTTTTGCACCGGTCACTTCGTTCCACTGTACAATTGCCGAAGAGGTCGGATTTGAGGAGATCAACTTCAAACCATCCGGTGGCGAAGGGACTGAAGCTTTTGACTCCATATAACAATCCATTACACTGCCAAAATAACTCATACATGATGAATACATTTCAAACGTGCTTAACATATGCAACTGACCATCGCAAAGAGATAGACAGTGATCAGGAACCCTGTGCTTTAAACAACAAGCTCCATGGTTACTGTTGCCCAATCCACATCGAAGCATTTTTGGCAATTCCATTGCGCAGTGTTGCATTTGATATTCAAAAGCAAAAAGACTGTTTAAGTCAAGGTTAACAGTTCGCCCATGGCACGTGCTTAAGCACTTTTCTTCAACGTTTTCTCTTAAACAGCATTCAGTTACATTTGGAGGGCTGTCTGGAATGTGAACTGTATGAGATGCTCGCAGACGCATTTCTGCAAAACCTTCGCCATGGGCAGTCCAAGCAAGGCATTTGTATTGAGCATTGTCGGTTGAACGAATGTTTGCTATTGTCAACGTGCTTACATAGCTAATACCAAATGGTCCTTCAGCAGAAAGAAATGTATCCGTTTGAAAACGATGAGCATCATGAGCACCTTGCAATGGAATAGGCTCAAACCGATCAGCACTATTCCAACGTCTAAACCAAGTTACTAGTGGTTTACCTAACCGTTTACCGTGAATATTAATTTTACAAACTAAAGTTTGCGTAGTGCCTTCGATGGCTGCAGTTTCTTCTTTGTAAACGTGCACCTCAGGCGCTAGACCATCAGTAGTAATGCGTAATATGTTTGAAGGTAGACTAACCGATGCAGAATTTGTTCCTTCAGCAACCACTGACACCACGTAATCCGTATTTGGATGCAGATGTTCAATTTTAAGTAAATTTTCAACCACAACACGTTCACTTTGTAGTTCTCCAGCAAGATCTCTTACAGTTACTCGATACTGATGAACTAAATGGGGCATTTTTATTGGCGGCTTCCACATAACTTCAGCTTTTCGTTTACCAGCATGGATAACTACTAAATCCACTGGTGGGTCAGGATTTTGCTTATATCCAGTGATAAAGCACTCATACATATTACGTATGTTGAAAGATAAACAGGCCACATAGGATTTATAATCTTCCCAACGGCTGAGATCGTTTGGTGCTGGGGATCCATTGCACAGGTGCAAGCAGGTGAGGTCATCGATGCCTTTGGCTTGCAATTTGCAACACAGCATGTGGTCACGCTCATCAGCCAAACATTGTGCAATGTCAGCTAAAGATTGCGGACACTCGTTGGTCACTTCGAACACTTCGAACTCATCCGGAGGTTTGTAAACATTGCATAATTTTTTCACGCAAAGTTCACTAACACCTTTTGACCGGCAGCATTGGATTGTATCTGCAAATCAGAAAAATGGCACCCAATTTGTAATAACTGAGTAAAAAGTAATGTCCAGCCGTCCGGAAAGAACCGTGTTAAAAAAAGCAGAGCCGTCTTTTAAACAGAAATGTCAAGTTTGGAGGCTTTGTTGATGAAAAAAATTGGGCCTTGCACTCGTTATGGGCCGTCTGCGTCTGAGCAGACTCTAATAAGTCGCATTTTTTCAAATGTCCAAATTTTGAAGTTTACACATAAACATTGCGTAACAGAATTCAAGAAAATTTACTAATTTTTTACTAAATATGTACATTAAATTTCTGTCAAGAGATTATGAAGAGGTGGAAAATATAGAACGAAGTTGCTTTGTTTATTAAAGCAAGCAAAATAATAGCAAATGTGCTGATAAGTTTAATAATAAATTTTAAACAATGTAAAGCAAATGGTAATAACATGGTGATCACTGAAGAGGAAAATTTTAAACATTCTATTTTTTAAAATACAGTTACGATAAATATGCAACTTTATATTGGATGATTACTTTAGAGTAATGTACTTTTTAATAAAAATGAAAAAGGTTTTCAAAGCAAAACCCTCAGAGTATGTCTTTTTAATTTCAATACAAACCTCAGCAGATAAATAATAATTAGAAAAAATATTATTACTTCAGTTCCAGAATTGTTAAATTAAATATTCATTTAGGTGTTATCATGTGTATGTGAAAATGATGCGCATGTTTTTCAGGAATAATTGATAGTAAATTGCATTTTATGTCTCTTATCAGCACAGAATTCTGGCCTTGCCAATTTGTAAATGAAGAAGCTACTAACAACTTGGCCTTGATCATCAGCCTCGTCATTAAAAAGAAAACACTGTTGTTTTGTCTTAAACTAATAAGTCGAATATTGCAATTGCTACTTGTAAATTTTTAATTTAATTTTACTTTTTATGCGCTGTAAAGTATGTATGATTTAAAGAAAAAATCGTTAAAAGGAAAACGAAGAAATTTAAAAAAAACCAGAAGTAAAAAATTTTAGTCAGATTAAATAAAAAATGCTTACCTGGAATGTGTGTAGAATTGGCAGGTAAAGCAAAAATAAAACAGTCGCAAAACACCATTGCAGCAGCTAGATATCCAAATAGAATGCGAATCAGAACACTGAGGCAGAAGTGCCCATGTCGAATGATAATAATGTTGTTTCTTATATTTGCCATTAAACAATTATTTGTCCAGTGCACAGGTTAGGCTGCAGCTGCAGCTTGCCCAATCGTGTGGCAATGATTATCTAGATGTAAAATGATTAAGACGAATATTGGTCATTGTGCCAATCACGCTTGTGAACATGGAAACAATCAGCATATTATTTGGATGCATTATTTACACTTTGGGATACGTCTGCCTCAAGGTGTACCTGATCATCAGGGCCTAGCTTATATTGCAGCTACACAGCTTTTATTTTTGCACCCAACCAAAAATGACCAACCAGCAAGCGCTGGCATCTCAGTGGGCGGGTCTGCATTGACGGCCGGTTAAGATGATTGCTCTACTCCGCCCTTTCGGACTGTACCATACTGTACTTTACTGTATTGTCTCGAGAAGTACAATGACCGTTCGTGAACGGTGTCCAAACAGATTCACTTCACGTCAACGAACCTGCTGCTCCTCTTACGACCGTGTCATTTGCCTGCGTTGCAGGCGTGTGACAACTTTTATTTGCTTGTTGTCAGAATCGTGCAAATCAACAAAATTGGGGATACCTGACTATATGAATTTAATTAACACAAACAAGAAGCTGACCGGAAATTGTTCTTCCAAAATTTTGCTTGCTTCACTTTACCTTTGCATTTCATCCCTTTCATCTGGCCACCACTCCTTCCCTTAATTCCCACTAACAGTGCAATTTTTATAACTTTTGGTTAAAAATAACTGCAAACAAATGCGATACTTTTGCAGTATCCTGTTGTTTGTATATAATATATATAAATTTCACTGATTTAATCATGGGATGCATATTTGCAATTTTTCATTTTATTTATTTGTTGTTATTTTGTTTTTGTTTTTTCATCCAGCACCCCGCACGTTCAAGGTAATCAGTTTAATGATTATGATCTGTATCGACGGCCCAAAAATTGTGGAAAAAAGTCGTGTTGCTCTAGACCGAACCCCCACAGACAGTAGCACCGGTTTTGACGGCTGCCAGCCAGCTAGGCTTGAAAAAGGATTTTAAACCGGTCACCCTAAGCAGGACGGTGACAAAACTGACACGCCCCTGGTTGAAGTACAAAAAAAGCCGCACATTAGCAAATGCAAAAAATAACTAGACGCTTATTTGACAACGTTTTTACAAAACTGTTTTTTGTGGTAGAAAATTAAAAAAACATGTTAAACGTGTACAGTTTTTTAATATATTTGTTTTTTTATAATGTCAGACTGTTTTTTAATACCCATATCATCTGTGTATAAGTGACGTAATCTACAAACGAAAGACTTAAGGGCGTTGTTTTTTTAAATAAAACAGATGCTGCTTAAAAATAACTGAGCAGTCAAATCATTCAAGAGGTTATTATTATTATTATTATTTTAATAAAACAATATGCAATTCTTATTTCATTAAATTTTTAATGCAATCTTTATTTAGAATATCTTGTGATGTTATTGTTGGTTGTGTTGTAAATGTCATTTTCTAAAAGAAATTGCGTTTTTTTGAAAGAGTTCACTGCAGTCAGACAGCATACTGTAGTAGTACATTAGTGGGGTAGTTTCAAATTTTTTCAAATAAATCGTTTGTTTTGGCTAGACAAACTTGCTTCATTGAGCGATCCCAAGACAGACCAACAAGGACGCGGAACAATTCAGGCGACAGGGTGTTTGAATTTTTTTGTTTCAACTCATTTTTCAGACGAGACTAATCACGCGGTTAATTAAAAACGTCTCCTGACCAGAAAAGAAAAGATTGAAGGTGTTCCACATGAAATTTTCCAAACGAAAAGTCTATAGGTTAAAATTTTTTCACTGAAATTGTTCTATTTTGTGAAAAATGAAAATTCAATTCTAGCGGTAAAATTTTCCAACTAAAGAAATGAATTTTTTGTTCATTAAAAAAGTTTTATTAAATTATGCATCATTCATTTATAGTTTCATAGATGATGTAACGAGTTTATCTGCAGTTGTAACAAATTCTCTCTTAAAGTGTGAAAGTTTCATTTTTTCCAAATTTTAAACAAGAGTTTTACAAGTTGCTTATCTAAAACTAAAATCAAGGGCAGAATAATTCATAAATTTCTGAAGGAACCTGCATGAGCTGTGTAGATTGCATGCTGTCTGTTTGCTATTTACTCGCACTATTTAATTACAATTTTTAATTTTTAAACATAAATACTATAGATATTTTATTTTTTATCAATTTTACACTGTTATTAGGAAAGCAATAGCTATATATAATAAAGTAATACCCATACGAGCTAATTATGTCAATCAGTTTATCTGTGAGAGGTTTCATTCTTCTTAAAATTTGCGTTTCACTTATGAAATTTGCAGCGGAAAATGTCTTTAGAAGCTGCGTATGCAATTGAATTTCATTATATTATATTAAATTTGTTGCTTGTATTGTTGCAAAAGAAGGAGTAGTGTGAAAGAACAGTTATTATGAAGCAGTGAGAGGTATTTCTTTCTTGCACGTATATTTTAATATTAATGAACTTAAAAGTTATGATTACTATTGCCTCTTTTCTTATATACTTAATATCCAAAGCCAACAATATTTTAATGCAATTCATGAATGTAAAATCTAATTACTTTTCTGAAAAACTTTCAAAAATTGCATTTTAAAGAGCTCTGAAATAAAAAATAGCCACATTAAGGTATTGCTTGGCATTGTCAAATAGGGAGCATCCAAATATGCAAATAAGAATATTTTAAGTGAAGGTTTATATTAAAAAGAAAGAATCTCATTAATAAACAAAAATTATAATATTAACAAATTTACAGTTTATTAACTATAGTAAATATGTAAATGTTTGAAATACCTTTACTTACATAAATACTGTGGTTTTAATCACAGGAAAACAGGAAAATAAATAACGTGACTAGTCTGAAGTGAAAGAGAAATTTTTTACTTTTAAAAGTAACAGTAATCATAAACAATGCTCTTTTTATTAAGAAACAACATCTATATTATAGGGGTCACTTTCCAGTAGGACCTTAATTGAGATCGGGTCACACAGATGTGACCTCAGCTGCGCCTTTGAAATCATTTTCACAAAAGTTCAAATGTGCCCACATTCTTTGTATTATAATAATAAATAAATGCAAAGTCAGGAATGGTACTTTCTAATTACAAATATTTTTTCCTTAAAGATTGTTTTGTGCTACGGTCTTTGTGGCACATGTTTCCAGCGCATGACGCAATTCCATCATCGGATGACATGATTTGATGATTTTTTCTGACTATTGCATGCAAATCAGGTAGAATCCTTTAACGTTCTGAGCAAGCTTTTTTAAAGTTCAAAATAGCAAAAAACATTTGCGTTTTGAATTTGCAAAAAAGCATTTTTAAAAAGTACATTGAATCCTGACCGAAATTCAAGCAGAAATCAATTATCTATTTATTATGCATTCAAAGCACATGCATTTTTTTATACTCCACTAATAAATATAGCAAATAAGTTCTGTTTTAGCTTAGCATATTTCTTATGCAGATATTTAAAAAATAAAAAAAAATAATTTTAATAAAAATAACATAACTTGGGATGTGAATATTTTCATAGGGAATTGATTATTGGCTGAAAATGTTATCCAAAATTCAAAAAAAAAAACTTCTAAATATTTTACTCAAAATATTAAACTGTAGTAAAGTGCATTTTTAAACTAATTTATGTGATTATTTTGTCATTAAGTTCATTAATTTTTGTAGATCGTTTAGTTGTGCAAAGTGATCTTAGTTTAAAATTTCTAAAGTTGTCCATAAATGATGGTGCTACTTATTGGTGTGTTGTTAAACAACTCAATCGTCCTGCCAGTATTCCTGCCGGAAAAAAGGTGCATTTAGTTATTCACTGTAAGTGCTTTATTAGTAACTTTTTATTGTAAAATTATTATTTATTACAATATGATTATAATATACACTATATTCAGTTATTAAATTAAAAATATTATCACATTCAGCATAAAATGTATTAATGTTATCATAAAGTTGTTATTTTATTTTGTAAAATCTTTATTAATATTGTTTAATCTTTCAGCTCCTCCGGTTTTTCAAAAAGTGCCGTCGCCAGAAATTTTCAAAAAACTTCATGATAGCCTGAACATATCGTGCCAAGCTACGGGGAATCCGTTGCCAACAATTACATGGCTTCGAGTAGATTTGTCGTCAACATTGTGAAAAATGTTTTGAAATAATTTTCAAGCAAGTTTTGTTTTAATTTAGAATGGAGAACGTTTGGAGGAGGAAAAAATACAAGCCTCAAAAGGCTATCTGACAATACTGAGCTTAAAAGAAAGTGATGCTGGGAAGTACTCTTGTTTAGCTTCAAATGATATTGGACAAATTAGTTATGATATCCGCATTCAGTTTTCTAGTGTGTTTATATTTATATTATGATTTTTAATTTAACAACACTAATTTTTTATATTTTTTAGAAGGTGCTTATTTTGAGCATCCAATAAGCAATGTTACGGCTGTTGCAGGCAGTGAGCTGTTTTGGCCATGCCACGCTAAAGCCGAACCTCCTTCGTTGCATTACAAATGGTTGAAAGGAGAAAAAGAAATTGCCTTCTTAAACACAGGATTGCCTTTTCGATCAAAAGTTGAAGTAATGCATATTTTAAAATTAGAAGCATTTATTTATTTCAACTTTTTATGTTGGGCATGCATATTTAATGATATGTTTATTTTTAATAACAAAGTATTTGTTTATTCAGCTATTCCAGCTGATGACTGCACATGTCGCACGTACAGTTGCATTATTTTACTTGCTATTAATATTTATTTATTTTCGTTTTTTAGAATGGAAATTTAAAAATCTCACCAGTACAAGAGGAAGATCATGATTGGTATAGTTGTGTTGCAGAAAATGGATTTGGAAAACCAGCCATTTCTTCAGCCTTTCTCAATGTTTACTGTATGTATTTATTGTTGTAATATTTATTTAATGTTTTATATTTTGAAAAATATGCATTATGTTTTGAGGTTAAGGACATGAATTAATTGAATTTCAGTTTACACATTAGCAAACTGCTATTACATCTGTAATATCAAAATAAAACAAGCGACTTTTTAGTAAATAGAAAACTTTTAACAAAAAATTTTCATTTCAATCTTTTATTGAAGATTTTTACCATCGCGAAAGGTATGTTTACGTTAGTTTTCAACTTTTTTTTCATAAAAAAAGAGAGTAGAAAAAAGTATTTCAGACCTAATTTTTTGCACATGCTTTTCCACGTTTGAATTTAAATATTGAACAAAAGTTAAAATGTTTATTGCAAAATATGCATTTCGCAAAAAATTATTCAAGGCAGCGTTATTAGAATACAAGTCATAAGCTGTAAAAATAAGTGATGAACTCTTAAAAACTTTTTTGATAAAAGTTTATCAGCTACGAATGAATCATAATAATTAATAAATAAAGTAATTTAATAATTCAAGAAATTGACATTCATTTTTAAAATTTATGAACTTATTGGTTTCTTTTAAGATTCACCTAGAATTTTGCCTTCTACTCCTGGAATACAGTATATAGCTAAAGGAAAACATTCCTCTATTTATTGTAAAATTGAAGCAAATCCTCACTACAGACTTGTTGTTTGGAAAAAAGACAACGATGCAATTAATTTTACTGATGATGAAAAGCAAACAGATATTTATCTGTCGTCAGATGGCTCAAAACTTCATTTTTATAAGGTAAATATTCCATTTGGATCCTCTTCATAATAATATAAGTTTTCAAAAACATATTTTACATTAACAAAAAAAAGTAAAACGGAGTAAAGAAAGTAAAATATGTGTAGAAAAACGTGATTCATTTCATAGAAAATGAAAGTGTTTTTCAATTTAAGAAAGTTGTATAAACGTGTCACATTATTGAAAAAAATTCTAATTTAAATGTCATTTAGCTAAATTAATGGCAATAAATGGGGAGGTTCAAAGACCTTTAAAAATGCATTTGTTCAGACATTTTTTAACCTGAAATTCTGTTTCAGGGTGATGACAAACATGCCGGTGCATACAGTTGTCAAGCTTATAATGAAATCGGTGCTAGCCTCCCATTTGAGATTCTCGTCGTTGTTTCAGGTAAGAACTTGTAGCTAAATTAGAGTTATTTTTTTGAAATTCTTTTCATCGTTAATTTCATATGTAGCACAGCTTAGTTGATTATTTAAAATTTCCACACAATATCTTATGTGAAACTTTGTTTTTCTTTAAAATTTATATCGATTTATATACACATGTGTATCTACATTAAAATATGCAAATTGTCATGATAATTACTGAAAAGCGTTCAAGCATTAAAACGAACAGTAAATTAAAATAATACAATAGATAAACTTATTTTAAATGCAAAATCTAATAAAGTATAATAATCTTTAGAACCTCCTTATTTTACTTCTACTCCTCCTTCACATGTGGAGCTTACAGCTGGAAACGATGTTTCCCTGTCATGTTCAGCTGAAGGATACCCAAAACCTAAAATTGAATGGAAAACGGTAAATTTTTATACTGTTTTGCAATCACGTAAATAATATAAAGTATAATATTTAGAATAATGGGACAATATATTCAACTAGTGTAATAACAATTTGGAATGCATCGAGTTCTGATTATGGTGAATATGAATGCACTGCATCAAATCCTTTATCAGTTTTGAAGCGAAAAACTCTTTTAAAAGTTTTAAGTATGCAGTTGGACAAGTAAAATATAATTCAAACAAATTTCATATAAAGATTTTAGACACTGCACCACAGCCGTTGGAGGATGTTGAAGTTTCCACAAACACAACTACGGCTACGTTAAAATGGAAACCAGGATTCAATGGTGGACACGCACAACATTATACAATAAGGTATTATATTGGCCAATTAACTGAAAAATATTTTTAAAATGAATAAAGAACTGAAAAAATGTATTTAATTTAGATACAGGTTGAAGAACCCTGCTGATGAGTGGACTGTTTATAAAACTTTGGACAGAACAGAAATTACATTGGACAATTTACAGCCGGATGAAGAATATTCATTTGAAATTATTCCTTATAATTCGAATGGTATAGGCAAATCATTTAAACTGGACGCAAAAACTAAAAAGAGTATAAATTAGCTTTGACTGTTTTAATTTTGTAATATTGTCATTGAAAATCTTCTATTTTAGATTCATTGGAAAAAGATTCAATTATTAAATGGAAAGCGCACTACAGTGAAAAAAAGCATCCTGTAAAGCCTGATGATTTGAAAGTAAAAATCAGCTTAGATACGATTCTTCTCAGTTGGTCGCAGGGGCGTTCTAGTGTTAAAACAGTTCACAATTATAGTGTTGAGTATCAGGAATTAAAAAAGTAAGTCAACAGATTTTTTTTTAAATGAAAATGTAAATTAATATGTGTTAACAGAATCCGAGCAAATAAATTTCCTGATAAAGCGAGACATAGTGATGAGTATGCAATGCAGTCAAAGTTAATTCGAGATCGTATCCAAGATTTGCATTTAAATGTGAGCACATCGATGTTTGAACGTGGAGCAGATTACAAATTTTTGGTTAGATCTCATACTGAATTTTTAACCAGTGAACCAGCAAGCATTGCTTTTCGAATGCCAGATGGTCAGTTTTAAATTATCTTTCTTGTTTTTTGCAATTACACTTTCATTTTTTAGACAGGACCGATAGTTTTCCAATTTTTGCCGGTTTACTTGGAGGCTTATTGTTCTTAGTGTTTTTCTTGTTAATAGCATTTTTTTGCGCAAAATTTCTTTTGCGTCGATCACAGAAAGTTCAGTCGAATGGTCAAGTTATTTATGAACATGACGGTTCTGCTCAAGGTAATTTTAGAAGTTATTTTTCTGTTATTAATTAAAAAAAATTAATAATTTCAGGAAAAATGCCTATTTTGAACGGTGCTTTGCCAGATGAGGATAGTTCAGGATTTGAGGACAGAGAAAGAAAGTAAGCACAGAGTTTTAATCTTTGAAAGGACTGTACAATGATTTTACAACGGAAACAAATGCTTAAGAGTTAAAAAGTAAAATTCATACTTCAGTGTAAATTTCATGTTTAAATTTGTTCAAATTTACAAAGTTATTTAAACTGTATTTTCATTTTTTTGAAAATTCTGTGTTATTTAAAAGTAATTATGTAATATGTGATCGTTTTAAATGATTTGCGCAATTATATAGAGTGCATAATAAATAATGCTTTCTTTTTCATAAATTTATTAAAAAATAAAATTTTTTAATGTAAAAATAATAAATAATTAGCTTGTTGTTGATTTTAATAAAATTATATGATTTACTGTAAGCTTATTGTAGCCATCGCTCAACAATCAGTTCTTTTGCAGCACTATTGAAGTGCTCTAAAGATGCAGCACTTCTTAATTCCGTATACTCGACGTCTTTGCTCAGCGTGACAGGTTTTAATTAGAAAGTGAACTTCTATTCTGTCGTATTTGTGTCACCAGAAGCATGTAGCTTGAAAATCCACAAGTTTTGCGCCACATTTCTCCCTTTTTGATTTTACTAGCTTTTCCCCCAGCATGTGATAATTGATGATGATGATGATGAAAGAAAATTTTTCTGCTTGAACAGAATTTTATCATATAAAATGATTTGCTTAATTATTTTTCATTTTAATTTAAGAGGTCTTGCCATCAAATTTGCACTTGCTCGAAATCAGTCGCGAATCCCAAGTCTGACAAGCCGAATGAATCGGAATAAAGCTGACTGTTCGTCTAAGGAAAAAACTTCTGATAAAGTTCTGTTAGCATCCGTGGAGTCGGTTGCAAATTTCGGCTTCAACGACGATTACCAATATGAGTCGGTAGAATTTGAATTGGAAGAGCTTGGCAAAAATGTCGATCCAGTTGTATTGCAGAAATCAAATGTAGAAAGGGACAAACAGTGTCATTTGTTTTTGAAGAGGATAAATTCAAATTATTTTGCAAATTTTATGAAATCCAGCCGATCGTCAATGGAAAATTTGAAAACTGAGAGAAAAATTTCATTGCTTACAAATAATGAAGCAGATGAAGAAGATGACCATGATGAAAACGAAGAAGAAGAAGAAGAGGATTCGAAAATGAAGACGAGTTCTAATGAATCTGTAAAATTTGAACAAAGCCAACAAAGTTGCAGTTAGATATAATTGTATTTTTTTGTTCTTTTTTTTTGAAAAATTTCTTGTTTAACAAAAAATTGCTCATTGATATTTTTAATGGAAATAAAGAATTGTTACGTTGCAATGTTAACAAAACCAAACGGGCTAACAAACACTATTTCTATATTACGCATACCCAGATAAACAACAGCCATCGTAAAATGCAAACCAACAGGTAACTTATAAACCAACATCAACTAACTACTTGCCTTCTCTTATTCATTTTTTCATCTTTTCTTATATCTTATTTAATTACCAGTGTGCAAAAGCAAAAATAGCTACCTCGTTTCCCCTGCACTCTTCACATAGTGTCTATGTTGACGTATCTACTCTTGTTTGTGTGCTTTGTGTTCGTTAAATTTTTTTTATAGACTGAAACATCGCACTATATCCTTTTGCTTTAGAAAGTATCGTAAGTCGTTGAATATAATAGTGCAGTTTACAAGAACATTTAACAGCTTTCTCTTTTTATTTGCATTCATTATCGTTCTTTTAACTGCAATATCAAACTCACAACAAAAATGCGTTATTCCATGTTTTCCAGCCGCTTTATCATATCATTATTAATCATGTTATTGGTTTTTGCTATCAATTCTTGCCATACGCGCATTTTATGCTCTCATTGCATGTGTGGATAGTCTTATGTTTTTCTTGAAACTAATTAACTGCTTGTCCATGTTATCACTTTTTTAACAGCCTTGATCAATTTAAGGCTGTCAACTGCATGTCTTGATCTTTGCTTTACAACAGAAACATTTGCAACACCAGAAAAGCTTTGCAAGTTATGCAGTAATTTTGGAGAAGGTTTTTGTAACAAATCGTAATAAATTTGCACCAAAAACTTTCACGTCTTCACCATTCATTTCGCTTCCAACTGACCTACAAATAAACAAGGGTTGATGACAATTTGTAAATTTCTCTTCCATCATTTAAATGAGGCTTTATCCTCTTCTGACAAATTCGTAAAAGATACGGCCTTTTCATTGACAAGGAAAACTTTAATACATCGCAATTTTTTATTCTCTGATCATCAGTTTAGCAGTTAACACAAGCATATTAACACGCTCTTCTTTCAATGTTCAGCACTTTCAAACGGTCAATTTCTGACTTAACTGCGTATCTTCTAAAACTTTTCAACAAATTATCTTTTTTACTACGTTAACATAAACCTGGCAGTTTTCTTTTGCCAACTTGCTTTGTCTTATGCTCTTTGCAACGTATGTGATTTATTACTAACTTGCAAGCTAGTCGAACCGCTTTCAATCAATGATTGTCATTTTTAGCTAACAGAATGCATTGCACTGCTATAACTATGACTGCAAATTGTTAAAAAAAAACAATTCAACTTAGCATGATTGTAATAGGAAATAACTGGAAAAAATTTAAATAATAAATATAGAATAAAGCTACTTCGAAATGAAGCTTTTGGTTAAATAAAATCTTTAAATTACATTTGCAGCAGAAAGATTTTATCATAAGAAAGTACTCTCAGTTAAAAGTTAATATCCTAGAACTGATTATTTTTTATTTTACGATGGTGTTCAATGGAAAGAATCTTACTTTACAACAGGATAATTTCTTACTATAATAATATAGACGTTTGTGTTTAACGTAATCGTATTTAATAAAACTGCAAGGCAGAAGTATTTGCAAAACTTAGGGGCAACCACCAATGTGGGCCCTGTGGCGCGGAACTTTACAGAAGTGAACTAGCTCACCTCCCCCCATTGTGCTTGGGCGCTACTATAGAAGGATTAGGCCAGATTAAACCCGGTGCCGGTGAAGGCAATTTGTGTTCTACCGAGCGGTCAATGGCGTCGGGAACACGGAGAGGATGAATGTGTACGGCTCAGGACAACGTCTCTAAGACAGATCTGCACTCTTTACTTTCGGCGATCTATGTCTAGAGGAGTCTCTTTCTTACACACGCGCCGGTTGATTATATTTTTATAAATATATCAGCGCTTAAATAAATGTAACAATGTATACTTGGGTTTTTATAATTATAATACACTAAAAACAGTGACTTCTCCATTTTTTTCTGAGTATGAATTTTTATTCTTTATAAATTTATTTGCTAATATCATACAAACTTTGCATGCTTTCTCAGCGACATTTATATTACAGTAGTTTGTACTTGATTATCAATATATGCAGTCATTATACGTAATTGGCAAAGTTGTCCACATGCTAGTGTGTAAAAAATTTCTGCACATGAGAGCAGTAGTTGCATATTATTGTTATTTTCTGATAAGTTAATTTTTATTTCTTGTTAATATCTGCTGTTTTATGCTTTTCTATGCTCTGTCTGTTCTGTTTGTTGTTCTCGCGATGGCTGATGTTTCTGAATTGCGTCTTGTAAAAAATCGTTATGGTGGTTTGTCCCTTGTTTATGAAGGCCGGGCATACAAACTTAAACGTTCCGGTAAAGAGAAGAAATATTGGTTATGTTCGAAAGTACGTGCTGAATGTACACCGTGTTTTTTATTATTAAGGATTAGTTTATTTTGGTATAGGATAAACAAGGCTGCAAGGCCGTAATATGGACAAATTTAGAAGTGACGACTGTGATCCACCAGAATGATCACATCGAAACCTGCCCGGTGGATCAGCACCTGGCATACAAAATGGAAAAGAAGGCGATTTTGAAAAAACGAAGCGCTGAAGAAACTACACCGATCCCCACTATCTACGAACAAGAAGCCTCCACTGCGTCTGCTGATGCATCAACCGCAGGCCAATTCCCGGTATTTAAGCGTGTGAGGGCTACAATGTACATAAACCGGGCAAAAAGCTTCTCTAAACCCTGATCAACATTAGTAAACAGTGTTTATGCTGAAAAACAGCGGGTTATTCAATATACGAGTGAATATATCAGCGGTAGGCGTACAATGGAGCAGTTCATTGAATCTTTATTGTACATAACGCCTCGGCTGATTTAATGCAGCCTTCCAATTAGTGGTTTTATATTATAATATATTATATTATGTTTGTATTGTTTCCTTTTTTTCATTTTTTGTTGTTTTCACTTTGTTAATATTGTTCACTGATATGTGTGATTTATTGTTGTTGCTGTTGAATAATGAAAAATGAAAATCACTGTTTTACTTTATTTCTTGTTTCTGCTGAGTTATTATTATCACACTTCATATAACTTCATTTTGGTACAGTAAAATATATAATAAAGAAAAAAATGTTTTTGAAAATACTGATCATTAAAAGGTGTCAAATTCACATAAATTATATATAAAAAACAGTATTTCTATGAATGACGGAACTTCATAAATTGTAATAAAAATAATTTTGCTAAAATTTGAAAATACTGAAGTTACAAAAATTGTAAAAGGAAATATTTGGACCAATGAAACGAAAAATATTGCAGCTAATCACAATGAAAAACTTTTAACCAATGAACAATTAAACACGAAAAACCAATCTGACAACGATATGAACGTCCAATGAGATAACGCAGACCAACGACCGGTTTAAATTGTGTCCTTTTGGTGGACCATCCATAGCTTTGACATTCAGCTTTCTGGTATTTGTCCATGCAACCGTTTCTTGATCGGTCTTATGTGTTAGGAAACTTTTTTGAGTTTTTCGCATCCCTACATGCTATGTTTAGATATCGCTGGACTCACGTTATGTATATTTATTTCTATTTGTAGATCACATTTGCAGTAGTAATGATATGAAACGTATCGTATACAACATCCTTCCCCTCTTTAAGTAAAAAATCTTTTATTTTGAAATTTTCATGAAATTTTTCAGCGGCCTTAGTTGATTGACATGCCGCTTCCATATCGAGCCAGTTTCAGTATGAACCATGTAGAGAAGTCAACCCAGTCTTTTAACGATTTGTGCTTTTGACCACTTGTCCATTTGGTTGTAACATCTTGCGAAAACGTGATCGTCTTCCTTAAATTCTCTGCGGGGCGATGTGACTTCTCGTTCTGCTAACTTCGCGTTGTTCAGCAGTATTTGGTCCAGGCACGTTCTCAGCTTCCGCTTCGTAAGCAGCTCTGCTGGGCTGATGTTCGATTTGGGATGTGGAGTCGTGTGTTGGGATAACAACGGACCAGCCAGCCGCTCACTCCAGCTACCAGTGGAGCGTCTTTTTAAAGCTTCTTTTGTGCTCTGGACCGCACGTTCAGCTTGCCCATTCGAGGATGAGTGGAACAGTGCTGTCGTGACGTGATGTACGCTGTTCGATTTCAGGAAGCCCAGAAATTTAGCTGACTTGAAAGCTGTGCCATTGTCTGTGACCAGGAATTTGGGCAGTCCGTACGTCGCAAACAATTCTCTGAAAACTTCAATGGCCACCACGGATCAAATGGATGGGACGATGCACACTTTCAGCCACTTAGAAAATACGTCCACCACTTAAAGGAAAATCTTACCCTTGAACGGTTCAAATAGAATTAATCTGCATAAGATTTGTGCCCATCATCACCCTTATGCATCCAGTTCTGCGCATGAACTAAGATAGCGTCTTTGCCTGTTATTTCAGCGACCTGTGGTGCGCTGATTGTTGGTGTTGACATTGCTTCTAGCAGCAGGAATTTCAATAGTTCCGGGATACATATTTGGTTGGGGCAAATGACTCAACGCGTAGGCATTTCCACTTTTAGGCCAGGATGATAAATGAAGTTGTAGCCATAGGCACTGAGCGGAATATTCCAACGGGTCATCCGCAGGGACATGCTCACTGCTGTTTGAATGGAGTTCCCTAATAGGCCAAGCAAGGGCTTATAATCTATTCTAATTTCAACTTGACGCCTAATGACATAATTGTGGAACTTCTTAATTCTGAGAATAATTACCAAAGCTTCCCAGTCGATCTGGGCATACTTCTGCTCAGCCATCGACAGTGTTCTCGAGTGAAACGCAATTGGCGCTTCTCAGCCGCATGGTAGTTTGTGAGCCAAGACACATCCAACACAGTGGAATAAAGCGTCACAAGTGAGAGTCAACGGCTGTTCGATGACATGAGCATTTGTACCATTTTGAATGCCTTTTTATGCTGGTAACTCCATTTCCACGGCAATCCTGAATCTAATAGGCGATGCAAAGGCTCTGCTACTTCGGCTTTGCTAGGTAAAAGATTATGATAAAAATTCAACAGACCTAAGAATGCTTGTAGTTCCTGCTTGTTTTTTAGCCGTGGGGCTTTGTGAATGGCCTCCACATTTTCTTTAGACGGATGAATTCCTTCAGCGTCAATCAGATACCCAAGAAAATCTATACTATTGCTTCTGAATACGCACTTTTCACGTTTCAGGTGAATTCCAGCGTTGTGAAGACGATTGAACACTTCTCTTAAGACTTCGATCAACTCACATTGTGAGTCTGCAACAATTAGTACATCATCAAAATATGGTACTACAACACCCAAATGCGCAAGCATGCATCCTGAAAAATGCCAGGCGATGAGGTGATACTGAACTGCAGTCGTTTTAGCTTAAAAGCACTTTTGTGCGTTGTGATTGTTTGCAGCTCTGCTGAAGATTCGTCGACCAGTAACTACTGATGTGTCTGTGCCAAATACAATTTTGCAAAAATCCTTCATTTCTTTAAGGTAACCAAGATATCATTAACAACAGGTACTTGATGCAGATCTTTCTGCAACGCTTGTAATCAGCACATATTCTAATACTACCGTCATCTTTGATTACCGGCACAATCAGCGTGGTCCATGCCAACGGAATGTATGGTTTGAATCGCTCATCTGATGCGGATTGTGGCCATCTACTCCATGTCCAGCTTAAAACTCGTGTGTGAATCAGATCTTTCGCAGACATTTGTGAGATATCTTTAGCACGAAGCAGAGAATTGTCTATAGCAGTGGTTCCCAAGTTCTGTGGACTGTGACCCACTTTTTAATTTTCAGATGACTTAAGCCAGGTCAATTTTAGACTTAGACAGTGACCCTTTGAGATATTAAGAGTCTGTGTGCGAAGGATATTTTCATATTGCACATTCACTAAACAGCTCCCTTTCACTTTTACCAGTCTACCCCGAAGAGTTGCCAGTTTAAGAGTAATCAGTTTCAACTGAAATTTTCTTGCTAGGGTCAACTTTTGAAAAATGTATTGAGAAACAATAGTGAATTCTGAACCAGTGTCAATTTCCATTTGGCACGGAAGGTGCTCAATAACAACTGTTACTCTTATCTTTCTTGACAATACACATGATTGATGACGTTTCGAACAATGGTCTGAGATTGTTGAGTAGTAGCGAATCTGGTAGCTTTGAATTCAGATTGTCAGCGGATGCTAATGAATTTGTTGTGTGTTTCGGGGTTGTTTTCCTCAGTCGATTCACTTTATTTCAGCAAATTTTCACTATATGCCCTAGTTTCTGACATCCTCTGCAGCGAGCGTTTCTGAAATGGCACTGAGATCGAATGTGTGTGTTCCACAGCGTGACATATCGTAGCTTGTTTTGCTGTTCTTGTCTGAATTTGATGAACATTAGATGATGTGTTTGTCCGAAGCACGAACATCTTGGGTATGCTGAGCAGCTGATTCTGCTGATAGGGCTTCTTCCAGGGCTGATTCAAAGGTTAAATTTTTCTGCGAAAAGAGGCGGAGCTGTAGTTCTTCATCCTGCAAGTCAATAACCAGTCGATCATGTAACATAATCTCTAATTCTCAAAAATTGCAACCTTGGGCCAATTGACGGAGGTCTGCAATAATATCAGAAACGGATTCGCTGACTTTCTGATTTCATTTACAAAATGCATTGCGTTTCGCAATTTCAGCTGCTTGCAGAGAGAAATGTTCCCTTAAAACGAACAGAATCTCTTCGGAAAATTTACCATTAGGATTAGCTGGTGAGATTAGAGTTTGAATCAACTTGAAAACTGATCCACCACAATAGCTTAACAGTTCGGCTCTTTTGGTCATAGGATAAGTAACTTTATGATTCTTTAAGATAAAAATCAAACGAGAAGCTTATGCTGTCCATTCTTTTGGATTAGAGATATTGAATTCTTCATTGTGGCCTAACATGTTAATCAGTAGACGCATGAGATCACAATATACCTTTAATCTAATCCTAATCTCATCACCAATGTTGTGTGTGAATACTGACTAATGCGTGCAGAGACTTTATTTGTAATGACAACACAGTAACAAGATATATATATAACGCACACACTACTTGGCATTAACTCCTGGTGCTTCTGTAATATGTTCCTGAATGCTCTTTTGCATATAGTTTTGATAATATGACATCGTAATACATAGAACTACAAATGCAATTAACTAATAAACTTTTTCAGACATTGCACATCTTAAACGAATCACAACAATTTCTCCATTGCTTCATGTGTATGTGATTTTTATTACAATGGGCAAGAATCATATTAAAATACTGATATTAGTATGAATTGCTCTTAAATGCACAGCTCAATGACGTGGGGCACTTTAATGTGAAGTTTCTCAGCCAATGAACAGAACTGATGAAACAACCAATGAGCGATTTTCATAGCAAGAAAAAGAACATTTGAATATGTTTTGCAATTATAATTATAATTTTGATATTCATGCAGTTTCTGATGTAAATGTTTACCAAAATTTATTTATAACACTGCACAACAGTGTGTGTGCGTGTGTGCTATAATATTTTAAAAAATATCTTTATTATATTAATGATAATCAAGTTTGATTAAATGGAATATTTTTCTTTGCCTTTTATTAAGAAACAGCAATGCATATGAGATATTTTACAATTTATACAATGATGAGGTAAGTTATTTTCGCATACTTTCCTTCTTCGCACTTATAAACACAACGAGAAATATTCAAATCACAACTACTAAAGTGAACAGTGAATCATTAAATTTCAAAGAAACGAAGAAGCAGCTTTTCTTTTAAAAATGCTGCTACAAAATTGAGAATAGCTTCCAAAGATAGAAAGCAAGAAAATAAAGAAAAAACATGGAACTCAGCTGAATTGTTGACCTAGTTAGCCGAGGGTCCGCAGGCAGTGTGAAATTCTAATTTTGCACTAGTTTTCCTCCATCCGAGGGTTAATTGGCTGACGATGCATTACTTGACCTAAAATAACTGCTTGCTCCAAATATGCGTTTTTTTAATTTTCAAATTTATTTGTTTTGAAATAATTATATTCATTTCAAATTTTCAAAAAGAACATTTTTTAATTTTTCAGCATCGCACATATGTTTACTTTATGCTGGATACAATTGATGGTTCGGTTTTGAAAGTAAAAAAATAGGTCACTGACTGTGGCGTCGACCCAGTTTGAAACGCTGTTGTAAGTTGAATTATTTGTGAAGTCCTCTACCCGGTTTTGGCACTGAACGAGGCGCCAGATGGTGACCTATTTTTTCTTGCATTAGCGTGGTTTCCGTTTCCTTGTACAAAATTGTGGTGCCTCATTTTTGAATACGTTTCACTTAATGCCACTTCGTGCATGTTTTGCACTTTAAAAAAAAAGTTATTTAAATTCAGTTGTTGTTGAAGTGAATATTTTCCTCCATTTTATTGTACGTGAATTTAAACCATTTACACCGTTTTCAATTCAGTATTATCACATTATTTTAAAATTATTAAATGTATAATTGTATTTTTTTTATTAATTTTAGACTTTGAAATTTGAAATGTGGATTATTTTTGATGATTTCCATTCAAAGCACTAGACGATAGATCTGTCCAGTTTTCAGATGTCTTGTTGCATGTTATCATTATTTTTTCTTTGGTTTTAATTACTTTCACACAGCTTCATTTCTGCTCTGCCAAAATTTCAAGCAGTAATTCTACAGTATTAAGCTGACGCCTCTCGTGTCTCATTTTCTCACCTTAGCTAACGTTGAAATTTGTTTCCTTAATTTGCCACAGTTGTTTTGCTTGGAATTAAAATATTTGTTTATTGATTGATAATTTTCACTTGCTTAAAAAAAGCAAAAAGAAAAACATAGAAAACCCTATCTTAGACTGTTCTGTCCATTTGCATTAATTAAACTTTCGTAGATAGCCGTCGTCGTCGTCATCATTCATCACTGAGTGGAATTGGACGCGTTAAGTTTTGCCGCCTATTTTGAGTTGCCAAGAAAAGTGCGTCGGCAGTGGTCAGATTCCACTTTGACGAAACCCAACACCAGTATACAGAAACGAAGTCGCATCATTTAGGTCAAAGTGGACCTGCAATTCTAGTTCCAAGCCAGTTTTATGGTGATTTTTTGCCTAATATAGGTATGATTTCAATTGTTTACAAAAGGAGGTTCTGGTGGGCCAATTTGCCGCTAAAATGCCCTAGCATTGGATTGTGGTTTTCTTCATTTTGGCAGCTGTCTCATTTGACGCTGTTTAATGGGTGCATTGAATGATTATATATATATATATGATTGTGTGTAATTTGATCTGCGTTGATTTAATTTCTATTTCGATGCACTTGACCCAATATGAAGTATATGTGCGATTTTATTAATGTTGCTGATCAGTGAGATAGATATTAGTGAAAGATTGATGACAATTCATTAATTATGAAATGATGTTTCTTTCGCCTGTTAATAATAGAAACAGCATGCTGCTGTGGTAAAAATTTCAAACGATCATATTTTTAAATTTTACACGTTCACATGCAAACATGTATTACATAACAGTTTAGTAGTATATAATTAATCAGTTGGAAAACATTTTTCAAAGCATAACTTTTCAGATATAACTTTGAGGACAAGGAAATTTTTTGAAAATCCCTGTTTTAATTTTTTTTCAAGCTTCAATAAGGTACACTGTAATGAAAAAGAATAAGCAAGTACATATTCTTAGAATTTCAGAAATTTTATCAGTAACGCATTTTTATTATTTTGTTTAATTTAAATATTAAATTAAAAAAGAAATACTTTAAATATTTGCCAAATAAATGTTATTTTTATGTTTATGAATGTTCAGTTAGCTGTTTTATTTGCTTTAGAGTAGAAATTAAAGGTTATTGAATGGAAGCCAGAAGCAAAGAAAATTTCAGTTTTGAAACTGAAAAACAGGAAAACTTAAATATAGTGTTGAACATCAAATCAAAGAAGCTGGCTGCGTTTGAAGCTTGGCGGCAGCGGCGAATGGCTGAGCTGAATAGATTAGAATCGCACGCTGATTCAGTAATCGAATCTTCCACTGATAGTTCGTCTGGATCGACAAGCGCTCCTTTGCTTACTAAGTACCTTCTTCAACCGTTAAAGCATTTGCCATTGGAAACTCGCTCTGTCAATGTGATGGACTATTCTCAACAGAATGATATTACTTCACCATTGTTGAAAAGTTATGGCCAAAGTTGGGCTAGCTCATCAGTCGAAGATGAAGTGGAAGAAATTTTAGTTCAGGATGCAGTTTCCGGTGATCAGTTTCGAAAGAGATGTAAACTATCCAAACACAACGACAGTACGTTTTACCCTTACATCAAGTGCACTTTGTGCGGAGAATGGGTTTGTTCAAGGAATCGCATTAGTCATATTGAATCGCATCTGCATTATCAACCTTACAGATGTAGTGAATGCGGTCATATGAGTCGTAAGGAAATATTCATCGACATCCATTTACGCCAATGTCATGGTGGAATTGGCAGCGTTGTGGTCGCCCATGATCCAGAGTTGGAAAAACATGCTTGGGCACTGGCTGAACAGTGCATTCAACACACCAGGGCAGAGATTATAAAGCTCAATCCAAATTTGGTGGAGCAGAAATCGTCACTGGATTTGGAGAATTCTCCGGAGTTAATCAGATTATCAGAGGAAGAAAGTTTGCTTAACAAAGCACTGACTGAAAGCCAGCTTTCCAAAGATTGGCCTATGAAATCAGCCGCAGACAATGCTTGCATGTTACCGGCGAACAGTAATTTTCATACTGGAATTGTTAATCAGCAACGCAGTTTGCATAGTGAACTAAATGAATCTGGTCGAGGAGCCACTCAGCTTTTCGTTTCTTGCATGAAAGATGAACGTTGCTGCGGAATATGTCAATTTTACGTTGCTGAGTAACTGTCGCTTTTTTAATTATTTTTTTATTACGTGATAATTTAAAAATATAAGATCTTTAAAATCATTCTTTTGCAGTTAAAGTTTAATAGATGTACAATTTAAGCTTAAGAATTTATTACTAGTTTGTAATAATTATTGTGTGATGTGTTTTTTTAATAAGGTTGTTATTGTTGTTCTTTATAATGCTTAAATGTTTAAACTGAAGGAATAATACGGTTACTTTCAAGTTATAATTAAAATCCACCTTAAAGTAAAGATCAAGGAAATTTACAGAGAATTCATTTTTTTAAAATATCATGGTATATTAATTTAATTAAAAGAATTTTAATTTAATTTTTAAATAATTTCAATTGAAGTTATGATTACTTAAGTTAATTTTGTAAAATGAATCGTGCAATATAACTGAGCAGAATTAGTCAAATTATAGATTTTTTTCAGATATTTTATGAAATAACTATTATAGTTAGTTTTCTTTTTTTCAAACAGTGGAGTGAACATTTTCAAATAATCTAATAACTTGTTAATGTTGTTTTTTGTAAATTTCCATCCATTTATTATAATCCAATCTGTGTGTATTTAAGCTATCGAAAAAGCAAATAAATGCTTGTTTTATTATTAGGAATGTAGTGCTATTAGAAGATCATGTTCGGTCGCATTTGTCAGAAGAGTCATTTGCATGTCCAGGAAAAGATTGCGAGGTTCGACATTCATCGCGATTTTTTCTCCGTCGTCATATTAAACTGGTGCATGGAATGAGCAAATTGCCACATGATTTGTTGGAAAAATATCCAGCTTTGGTCGAAGAATTTCTCAATCTTTGCCGGCGTTGTTTTGCCGGTTATTTTACTGAAATAATACTAGAACGGTATAAATTTAAATATTTCATGTTGTGTCGATCCAACAAGCAGGATGGATTGCGATCATGTCGTTTTTCGAAAAGGAAGCTTACCAGTGCGAATGATGGAAATAGAACAAAAATTACCAAAAGGACTGCAAAGGCTATAATAAAGACAGAGGTGGATTTCCAGTGTCTTGGCTGCGCATTGAAGCTTCGTTTGTTTTCAGATGATTTTTCAGCTGGCTGTTGTGCCTGCATGGAGAGAGCGGATTCGGCGGATAATTTAGGAAATGGTTCAGTGTTTTGCAATCTTTGCTCATTGCTTATACCTGGTGATCTGGTGCTGCTTGAGCAGCATGCAATTCGTCACATGATTCCGTTGCCTTTTGGGTGTATTGCGTGCGCGTTTACGGATTGGAAAATGAAATCACTAGTTGAACACTTGAAAATGTTGCATCCGGCTGATGAGTTTTCTGAATTGTTTGTTTTCAAATGGCGTTTGAGGGATTGGAAGCAAATTTGGCGTCAATCTTTTGAACAGTGTTTTGTAAAAATTCAGGAAAAAGGTGATTTCCAAGATGTTCAAGAAAAGAAACGATGTGCGTTGTGTTTGATGGAAGTAGTTCATACTGATGAAGCTTTGTACGAGCACACACGATATCATGCCAGTGTTCGCAAATATGCATGCATATTTTGCAATTCTTTGCATTCTGCAGACTTGCAGCTCATCTCAGATCACATTATCAATGAACATCCAACTATGCCTGTTGTAATCAAATTTGCGAACGATACTCCAGAAATAATATCTGAACGTTTGCGCATTCAGGCCGCTTGCTTTCCACATGTTTAAGGTGTTTAATGTATTTTTATTCCCACGTTGATTACGGCAACATTTTTTTAATGTTTACTAACCCTCTGATGGATTCTTTGGGTGGAATCCACCACAGGGTGTTTTGTATCTGTTTTACTCTGTTATTTTCCATTGTTATGATCTGAAGTTTTGTGAAATTTCTTTTGAAACAATATGACATGTTTTAAAAAAATTCAACGTTTTAGGACTTTTTGTTAGGTTTCTACAACATGTCAAGTTCGAAATGCACGTCTTTGGATTCTTAGGGGTGGAATAAACCCCACATGAGAAAAACACGTGTAAAAAGCCTGAATTTTCTCAATTCCTTTTAAGTTTTTTTTTCATCAGATAGTATTGAGTTCGTTTTATATTTTTTTATCAAAAATGAATTAAATTAATTTTTAACTCTTGTGCTATCTTTTGGGTCAATTTGACGCTTTTTGATTTTTAACTTAATGAAATATACCATTATACTTGCTCTTGGTTTATGAAATTTAGTGACTTTTCCTCATTTTATGTAATGTAAATGTGCCACATGACAGCTTTTAAATATGGCTGTGTGCAAATTGCATAAACTGATTGCCTTTCAGGTACTGGCTGGAGTGTATAAATCAAGAGCAGAGATCGCCATCAGTCTATGGGATCAAGAAAATGGAAGAGTCATATTCCCTTTTGTTACGTCTCTATAATCATTCCGCATGATCTCACGGTTATTACGTTTCAGCCAGCGTGAAACTAGAGCCGCCAGAAAGGAACATGACAAATTGGCCACCATCAGAAAATTGTGAGATCTTTGGGTCGCTACATTACCTCGCATGTACAATTCTGGGCCTTACGTTCCAGTGGACGAATGACTGGCTCCTTTCAGAGATCGTCGTTCATTCAAGCAGTACATGCTGAGTAATCCAGCCAAGTATGGCATAAAAATATGGACTGCATGTGACGCTAAATCCACGTTGTATTCTGTTGTCATTAGGTGTTATCTTTCATACCAAACTCTATACGACGATGGGATATCTCATTCTTCCACAACATGAGCTTATATATTTACAGAAAATACGAAAGATGTCAGAAAAAGGTGCGAGTTGTGTAATAGAAAAAATAACAAGAAAATCAACGGCTGTTCCATCAAATGTGGAACATACTTCTGCAGTGATAACTATCGTTTCTTTGGTGAACATTGCCATAATCAGCTTGCCATGTCAAAATAAACGAAAATCAACACTATTACGAAAGCTGTTTGTTGCATTTTTTGCTACGTAAATTATTTTAATTAATCAATTTTCGGAAAAAAAACTATTATAATTCTGCATGGTGAAAAAAATTTACAAGGAATTAAGATTTTTATGTTTTTTTGTCGTTGGGTAGATTCCACCCTATGAATTCGAAGACGTACATAGCGCTAACTATCAATCAGAGGATCAAATTGCAGAAGTAGCAGAAGCAAATCACATACTGTTTTATGTTTTACAATTTTTTATTGCTTCCCAAATTTCTGATAAGAGTTTTCATGAAGTAAGCAGTTTTTTAATGATTTACCAAATCAACATCATTTATCAACCATATTTGTCACTTATTTTGATGATAACAAGAATTTGTTCAGTTTTTTAAATCATGTTTAGAAAAGTCTAGCGTTCTAAATAAACTGGTAATTGCGTAATATATTACTTTTTATGTGTAGCTGCTGCGTTGAATTTCATTCAGTTCTGCTAAAATTCAAGTCCTTTTTATTCTTTCAACATTCTGCTTCACCAAATTTACAGCTGAATGAGAACTTTTTTACTTAAAACATCAAAAGTAGCTTATCAGCAGCTTTGAATATCAATAAAAAAATTAATCTTTTTTTATAATTTGAGAATGCTTTTATGATTAAATCATCTTATTAAATTAGTCTGCACCAATACTATATTATGTCATATTTTTTTGCACTATTCTGAATTATGACATGGCAAATTTATTATTACATTCTTATTCATATACATATGCATCTTTTTAAATTGAGATACATCGAATCATATTTTTTTATAATAAATTAAGAAATAAGGAAATTTATTGCATTGTTAATAAGTGTTCTTTACTTTGCATAATGTACAATTTATATTATTTTCATATACCTGCTGAATTTTGCAAATTTATTCCTAAAATAAACAGTGAATATTTTCTTTCAAATTTCATTTTTATTTTTAAATGTTAAAAACACTGTTTTCATTAATTTAAACCACAATGAAAACGGTTGAAAATCACAGATTTACTTAACAAAAGTAGTGAAATCAGCAGAAATTGTCTTGTACAATACAGTATATTGTTTTTACAAATTTTGACAATAGCTCTACCCGTTTTGTGATTCAGCTTGATATGCATTCATGATTTATATTTGAGCAGCTTTTAATTTCTACTTTGTTCTTGTTGAAATGATAAAGTACGTTCTGAATATCTAAAACTAAACAATATATGAAAATTAGAAACACTGAACTAACACATTTGACCATATTATTTGCATCATATAAAATAGCTGCTAAATTTGATGATTTAATTCAGGAATAACAGTCATGCACGACAATAAAGTTGTTTAATTTTAAAATTCTTTACATTTGCTATAAATACGCAATGCTATTACAAAAAAATACTCTGTAAATGTTCAGTACATGTTCTTACTAAACTTCACATTTTACTTGCATAACAATAAAATGGTTCTCTCATCTGCTACTCCATTGCTAATCTTGTTTATTTATTCTTTTTACTGCTATTTACTTCAGAGAAATTCTGCTTTAAAATTAATTTTAAACAGAACACTGCATTTTATATTGTAGATTATGCAGTCCATTAAAATAAAATGAATACAAAAAATGTGATGAATAAATGTCGAAAAGCTTATCTACTTTAAATTGTCAAAAATGAAATAAATTATTCAATGTACATCAAAGAAAACAGATGACGTAGCGTTTACCGTATATTGTTATTCCAACATTTTATGATTTAGTGACGATAGAGTACACTTTTATTTTTCCACTAATTGAATAAGCAGTATGATTTTGGAACTTTTTATTATTTTATCACGGCTGCACAAACATATTAAGCATGAAACATCTGCAATGTTCTTTACATTAATTTGCACTAAATAAATTATAGCTGAAATAATTTACTGAATAACAATAAATGCAAGAATTATGTTATACAAAAGTGAAATTGTCAAAGATTTTATTTGAATATGAAAATAAATGGCTGATTTTATTATATTTGCTGTAGTAAAGCTGAGCAACTTTTTCTTTAATCGAATATGTGCTTCTTTGCAAAGCTTGAGAAGCTTTTGAAATGAATCTATTCTGCAACTTTTTGCAGATTAAACTAATTACAATGCTGAAATCTAAAAATAAACGAAATTTTATGCAAAAAGCAGCAAAACTCATTCAATTTAATGTTTCATGTCTAATACTTCACCATTTTATATTTTTTGAAAATAATCGGTGTATTACTGAAATGTTCACATCAGCTAATTTTATTAATATGTGCATGTTTTATAAATTGGTTTAAATTGAAGCATTTAAATTAAAAATGAAATATTCTAAAACTATCAAATGCATTTAACTTAAGCTTGCCTTCTCATGCAGTTTTAGATGCCATTGTGCGAGAATGCAGTGCTTTGTACAATTTTCTAATAAATAAATATTGATGCTGGCATATCACAGTTTAACAGGATCAAAAATCACAAATATTAAATTTCTCTACTAAGCAAATTAAGGATAGAAACTATGAATAAAAAGGTAAAATAACTTACGCCTTAGACACTTGATCAACGCTCGATCCATTTTCAAACATTAGCTATAATGTAGTGCAAAACGTTACATTGAATTTTTCATTGAAACGGTAGTAAAATTATTACTTAAAAAGTCTTCAGATTTATGTTCAGAATACATTGGAGATTCTTCAATTGTAAATTTGGCGAGCTTTGTTTTGAACGCCGGTACAGGATGCTCCTCATCAACAGAATTTGCAGACAGGCATATAACAGAAGGACGCTGATTTTTCGGTCTGAAATTAAGATTGTTCGTCGGTGGTGAGCTCTCATTGCGGTCAACGCTAGCAATTGATGACCATATTCCTGAGTTACGTTTCATATCGGCAATGTTCAATTTTTCTGCCGTATTCACTCGAGTGAGGGTAAATTTCCGTTCCTTGGGCGATCGGATAATTTGTATTACATCAACGCCAGAATTTGAGGTATTTTCGTCAGTGTGCGAATGACTGGTTTCACTTTCTTCAACTATGATGTTCAGTTGTCTAGATCCACCTTCTTCAAACGTGTCACCTTTCCCTAGATCAGAAAATAATTTTTCCAATCCAACATACAGCTGATCTAAAGTCAGCTTGTATCTGAGCTCAACTCGAGCTTGGATGACGTTGATGCACACTGATACCAATGCCAAACCGATAATAAAAATTGGAAAACCAAGCAGTGTCAGACCAGTACTTTCAGGAACCACATCCCCAAATCCAATTGTACTAAGCGAAATGAAGAAAAAATAAAATGCTGTCAAATAATCCCACTCTGTTTCCCACATTTTCAAAATAGCCGCGCACAAAATAATATACAAACCAACCATTGAAAGTGCCAAAGGTAATGGTACGCTGTCATCTTCTGAATCGTGATCTAATTTCACCGCTATACCACCATCCGCATTGGAAGACATTTGTCTTTTTGGTGGCCAATTAAGTGTTAATGCAGTCTGTGATTTTTCGCCAAGCTTTCTAATTAAACGATGCAACTTTGACCACCACTTTTTAGCTAAACGAAACAATCGGTTGCCAAGGCTGTTGACCAGTGTCAACATTAATGGTATGCCAAATATAGCATAAATAATGGTTACCGTTCTACCCCAGAATGTAGAACATGTTAAATTACCATATCCAATTGTTGTAAAAATAGTGCTAGCGTAAAACAGTGCATCAGCATAGTTGCATTCACGACGGGGATGCTTTTTTTCTACACCCAATAAAATATCATGACGTTGAAGAATTGACTCGAATTCCATTGTTAAATATTTTAGTGATAAACTTCTATTTTTTTGTATCGTTTGAAGAAGCGCTGTTACTGTAGCCCTCCGTTTGAGGGCAATATCACGGGCGTTGATTATACTGGAATCTGACGGGCAATCAACAAAATAAAAAACTGTAGCACCTAATAGGCCGTACACGATAAGCAGTATGCATAGTAAGGCATCACGAAATCCAAAACGCACATAAAGTACTTTCAGCCTTTCCCAAATTTCAGATTTAGATAATGAGCAGCTTTTCGACAGTTTATTGTGTTTTACACTGTTCATATTTGTCAAATTTACTTAACAAACAGGATGAGAAGCAACGTTAGCAAAAAAAATGTTTACCCATACATTTCCATCTATTGTTCTTAATCTTTCTCAGAAAGATGAAAAATGTAAATTTATTTCAAAAATATGCAAAAAGTTGATAAAAATCTGAAAATAAAAAATTCGCATGTGCACCGCAAACAGTTAGCTGTGGCTGCAATTTAGTTTGCCAATGAATTGGAAAAGCTGTTAAATACGGACGCCTTGGTACAGCACGACTAACCGAACGCATATACTGTCTAATGTAAACAGACGATCCAGCTAACAATGAATTTGTTAATTTTAAAAAAAGGCATTCATGATGTTGCTTTAATATGTTATACAACACACAAATGATAGTTTTTTTCTTCGTTTCATACCATGCACATGCAGCTGTCAGCAAGAAAATTGGAAAAGCAGCAAATAAATAGCATTACAAACTGTTCATATTCGAATAATCCACGTCATGTGTTAAATTTCACTATTTGAAAACATTCTGATTTAATTTCGATTACATTTTGCCGTGTAAATTACAATTATAAATGATTCTAAGACGGTATCTATAAAATTAATCAGTATTATAAGCTGCACAAATAAAAATAATTTACACATATGCATGTTAGTAATCATACAATTTTCATAAAAGCCCATCACATTTATTTTATGATTTATCACAAACTACTTGTGCAACTAATTTGTTTATTTTATGACAAATTTATTTTTTTAAATATATAGAAACAAAACTTTCTTTATAATTTGATAAATTACAACGAAATTTGATTCATCCTTAGATCCCTGGCAGTCCAACATTTTAGGCAACATACGCTTTATTTTTGCATTGATAGCAACAACAATATTTATTTATTGAAAGTCAGCTAATTAATGTAGTGATACAAGCGCACACACAAACAAATGCAAACACAAGCGCAACTTCTAGCATGATTTAAAGGGGTTTTCTCTGATTTTTAATATTATTCAATTTCAATTTAATATATTTGCTTTTAAAATAATTTTTTGTGCTTGAATCATATTCTATACAAAAAAATGTTTAAATAATGTTTTTACGGATGCTAAACATTAGCAAAAATTAGCAAACTATGATGATTAACCGTGAAACAATTTTCAGTGACATTTCTTGTGGAATATTTTTTGTGAGCTATTGAACATTTTAGCATGTTTCCTATTTTTTTATATATTGCTCATTTAAAGCATGTTACCAATTTTTCTGAGGCATTTCTGCATGGTTCAAGTCAATAAAGTGAGCAGAGAATGCCTTTCAAAATAGATCTATTGTGCATATAATACTTACATAAAAATGGCCATGTGCTGAAGATTTATGAGTATTATCTATTATTTATGAGTATTTATTTATGATTTATGAGTATTATCTTTGATGTTTATAAAAATCTGAATTTGTTAGCATCCTGTAACAGGAAGAATAAAGAATAAGTAAAAGAATAAAAACTGATATTGAAAAAAATATGCATTCAAATTTATGACTGCAACTTTGCATCTTGTTTTCAAATTTTTATAACATTCAACAAGTACATTAAAGTAAAGTAAAGTAAAATAATGAAATTATTGAAACTTTTAAATTTGCATTTTTGTTTTTAGAACATTTTTCAAAAGATTTTACATACTTCTTAATGTAAAATGCTATTAAGAATGCAGTGAAATTTTAGACAATTAATAATCTACAATGTATAAACAGTGAAATAAGCTTAAAGATTTCATTGTGAAAGCAATTTTCCTAAAATAATTTTCATCTTACTTATCAAATACTGTAAGTTTATGAATACAGAAACATCTTGATTTTTGTAGCAGTTACCAAAGTTAATTAAGTTTGCATGTCTTCTTTTGTGAAGTATAAAATGAAGTTGTAATTTTTTGAATTAGTTTTGATGTTTTTGTTGTCAATTGTATTGGATGAAATATTGAAGTTTTCTTAACATATCTGTGCATTTTATTGATATTGATAATCTTTCAAAATAATAATGTAAATATATTTTGTTATATAAAATTTGAAGATTTATAATGTCTTAAACAATTGGTAGAGATGTGGAAGTTTTTGTTGAAAAAAACTATTTTAAAAGGCTTATTGATTTTTTATTGTTAATTTTACGATGAGTTGATAAAATGGAATACTAATAAGGTGAACTTTAATTAACTGTTGTACGATAAAGAAATTACTTTTTCAAATGTTTCAAGATTGTCAGAGTTGATGTTAATGCCATTAATTTTCATTTAAATAAATTTATTTTATTTGTTATTAATTTATAAATAGAATTTTCTGTTCCAAGTCTTGTCAGAATGTTACAGAAATTGAAATGGCGATATTTTACCAAGCATAAAAGCTTGAGTAGGAGTTGGCGTGCTTCGTGCACTTTTGAAATCAGGTTTCTTGTGAATTTGATTATTTGTTTGAAATTGACATTTTATAAAATGGGCAAAATGTTAAATTACTTACTTTACTTACACAAATTACTTAATTCAATTATAACTTCAGATCAAATGCAAAAAGGCTGCTAGTTTATAAATGCTCATCAGCATTTACATTTGTTATCAGTATTTTGATCAATGCTGTCCAAAGTAGTCTGTGATTATTATTTCTTATCGTTTTCACGTTTGAATATAAATACTTATTATTAATTATGATTTTTTTTGAATTTGTTGTACTTATTTATTCTGTATGCATGAATATTATTATCAATCTCAAGAGTATCGGCGTTTGGAATGTGTTTGTTCATGTTTCAGTTGCTTTGCTTTGTATTATGCAGAATAAATTTTTAAGAGTTTGATATAAAAGAAAAAGAATGCAGAATCCTGCAATTGTACCGGTAATTCCAGAAGATTTGGATGGCGATCGTCGATGGATGTCAATGGTGGAATGAATTTTGCAATTGTTTGAAGTGCATTTTCAAAATATTGCTTTTGTAGCACGAACGTTTTGTATCCGAAGCGAAATCTAGGGAACCGGATGTACTTTTTATTGGCGATTCGCACATTTTGTATTTTGAACAAAGTGAAGCTTATCATGAACTTTTTGAACCGCTTCATTGCCTTTGTTTTGCCATCGGCGGTGATACAACGGCAAGTGTTTTATGGCGTTTGCAGCATGAAGAATTGGATTGCATTTCTCCAAAAGTATTTGCTTTTATTGTTTTGTTTTTTTTAATTAAATTATTCACAATTTTTTTAAAAACGTAGCTTAATTTCATGATAATTTTAATTTTTAATGATAAATTTTAATTTTGAAATAAAAGTAAGTGATCAATTTCATAATAGCTTTATGAAGCGGCTGTAGTTTTAAACGTAGCTGCTTGATTTTGTTAGCATCCTTCTCTTCCACGTGTTATTTTTTTTTTTGTAACGCAAAAGCTCATTGATGTTGTCCAAGTGATAACAAAAATGACGTCGTTTTATTAATTTCAGGTTATAGTATTGTTAATTGGAACGAATAATCGTGAAAAGAATTCTCAGCAAATTCTTGAAGGCATTGCTACCGTGGCGCAGTTAATTTCAGTGAAACAACCTCAAGCGCAGCTTTTCGTTCTAGTTAGCATATAGCACAAAAGAATATTTTTCAAAGAACCATTCATTAAAAGTTTTATTATTTGTTAGACAATTCCACCCCGAGGTCGTTATCCAAATCCAAAAAGGGATTTAATAATTCAAATCAACGCCGGAATGAACAATGCGCTTAAGCATATTCCAAACTGCAAAGTATTGGACATAACAGACGGCTTTATTTGTATGCTTCTTATTCATTTGCTGTTTATTATATTATTATTATTATTATTCATTCATTTAATTCATTTAGCCTCTGAAGGTGAAATTCATCACACTGTTCTTTATGATTATCTTCACTTGACGAGTTCAACCTATTGGAAAGCGTTTAAAGTTGTCCATTCGGCCATACTTGAAATTTTACTGCCACACAGTTGATATTATCAAGTTTTTTCTTTATTTTGTCTTGTCATGCCTTCACCGTTGCACATAAATTATTTATTTATTTATTTATTAACACTTGGTAAAGAAAAAAACTTGTGGTAATTTTCCTGATATTTAGTGGTTTTGATATTTTTTTTTACTCTGTTTTGCTTCTTTTTTTATTTAAATTTTTTTAAAGTTTTGTTGTTTGAATTGTACAGAAATGTTTGCTTTTTCTTTGCATGAAACAATAAGTCAGAATAAAATTTGATTGAAGAAACACAACCCTATTACAGGCATGAACAGCATTAATAACAGACAGATTTGGCCGGAGCAGATTTTCACGGCTGAATTGCAAAGATCATTGGACAAGCAAACGCAAATGTGCGCCAGCGAATCGTACATGAAATCCACCACGCTGCATCCTTGCCAGCCTTGTTTGATTGGACGATCCCAGAGGCGATCCCAGCATTCACGTACAACATAAATTTCATCTTAAAATTAAAATTTTCTCAATTAATCTCTATTGACTGAGAGAAGCAAATATGTTCCACCACCATCACCACCACAACCACCACCACCACAACAACAACAACAACAACAATACTGACACACACCTTGGAAAGTGCCCTTGATTTTCACACAAGCTCCACTGGAACAGTAATAAATTGGAACCAGATGACGACCGGGAAGTTCAGTGGGCAGTGTTTCGCGACAGTGGTCATCGCTAACTGGAACCCGCATATTTTTGCTTTTCAAATAATTTTTCAAATTATCCTCACTCAAGTTGGAATTTTCCGAGCTGTGAACCGTGACGCAGGACAAACAATAAGAAAAGTTTTTCACATTCTGCTCAGTGTACCCTAAAAGGAATATTATTATTCATCATCTCGTATTCCACGCAAAAAAAATGCATTCATAACTAGCAATAATTTTCAATGTCACTGATTTCAATAAGAACAGTGTAAAAGGTGCAAATTTTAGAATGGTCGTTTGCAACATTTAAGAATAATTGATTTAAAAAAAAAGATTATTGAAAACATGAAATGTTTAATTTAAAAGTAATTTTTTTTCCATTTGTGAATGACGTGTAACATGGATAATTTTAATAATGCAAAAACAGAATATGTAAATTGATCTTTCGACATGCGACATTTAAAAAATATATTCTGCTGTGCTTTGTTTTCACAAAAATGTGTTGCATGTAAAATTTTAGAATAAATTTCTTTTTTTTTTTCAACCTGATCAATTTAGGTTGAAGTTGTGCAAAACTTGAACTTTTTAAAATGAATTTTTACGCTTTGACATTTAAATTTAATATTGCACTGAAAAGTAGTAACAACAACAATAAGAAGAAGAATAATAAGCCGTCAAGAATTGAAAGCTTCGTCATGATGCAATAATAAAATATGACTTATTTTGAAAAAGTGCATTTATTAATCCCACAAGATTTGCATCGTTTTTTTTCATCTTGATTTAATAAAAATGACTTTTTTTTGTTGTCAACGAATAAAAATCCATATCATTTTTATCACATTAACATTCTCTGCTTAATTCAAACATTTTGAAATACATCTTGATTCCTTTTGATCATCTAAATGACATGATGGAACAACTTACGTCTTAATGGAATGATATATTTATAATTTGCTGCATATATTTAACAATTTTAGATGTTATTTTATTCATTTTTTCAAAAAACATGAAACTTCAAAGTGAAACTTGTGTTTAAATTTAAAAACATCATGCAATAGTGCTTGCTAGTGTTGCTTTTCAATCAAATTCAACTACGTCACTTTTTTCATATTACTCAATGCATTATTATACACAGCAAAAGCTCTTGTTTAAAAAAAAATTCACTTATTTTTTCCAGATACTTACAGATTGAAATAGACAAATTTTTTCAGCAATTTAAATTTTTTCTCTCTGATAAGCTTCTTTGCACTTCTTGCATATCTGCAATGCTTGAATCGAATCGAATCGAGCTGTTTCTTAATGTATATATTTTGCTCATCTTTTAAATCATGAGCGTTAAACATTAAAAACACATACATTGGTTAAATTTTAAATTCACTTAACAAACAAACACAATTTAAATATCATTCAAATAAACTTTATTTATTTGATCTGTTTTTTTAATTTGAAAAAAATTAGGAAAAAACCTTTTTTTTTACTTTTGAACTCATTCTAATTTAAATGATTTCAATTTGAAAAATGACTATCATCTGTCATAAGGGCAGAACAAAAAATTTTTTTTTCATTTTACTAAAATCATACTTGAAACAAATTGTGCTTCAATAAAGAATGCATTTAGCACGTATAAATTATTTTGCCGTCTTTGGAGACGATTTTAATTTAACGGCCGACTAATCAATTGTGGACAAAGGAGAACAGAAAATTAAATTGTACTGGCGGATTTCTCGCACAAAGGTGTTTACTAGTGTCTTTGTTTATTCTTCTTGCATGCTAGTTTGGAAAATTATTTATTGAATCAACAAAAGACATGCATTGTGGACTGCTTTATTTGTACTAATCTTATAAACTTTCCGATAGCTACAAGCAAAATGAATTTCTCTTCTATAGTACTTGAAAATGAAGGATCACACCTCGGGCATCTTTTATATTAATACAAGGCATCAGCGTGACCATTTTCACAAAGATTAAACTATAAATATCTTGAATGCTTCAGTGCAGTTGACATAACGCATTAACGACTAAGAATATTAAGATGGGAATTTGAAGTAAGATTTCCGGATATAAATTTTTGAAACTAGAAACAAAATACCGTTTAAATGTCAAATTTTTTAAATTTAAAATACTCAAATTAATTTTCCATATTTTTTTTCTCACTGCATAAAGTATAGTGTATTTTTACTTACCGTTTGCATGCATAGCTGCAAACAAGAGAATGAAAAGACTGAACAGGGTTGCAAGAATTAACATCTCTTAGATATGCTTGTCTTGCATGATGCAGATGGGAAAGGTGTATTATTTTAATAAAATTACGTTTAAGGAACGCTGCACTTTTTAACATCAACGGCGGATAGCAGGGCACACCGTGGGCTTCCGCTGGCTACCTTGGGGAAGGATCGGTTGAAATCGATTCAACCTCACCAAGCAGCCAGCCAACTGCTAGCTTGCTAGCTAGCTCTATTTCTTCTATTCAGCTGGTTGGCCGCCGTTGCACGACATGTGACGGCAACGGCAAATGCTACTCATAGATCAATAAGCCGCTGTCCAAGCTTTAACTTCACGCCCCACTAAAGTATAATCGCCAATTAAAGGCTGACAATGCAGTAAACCTGCTTCATAACTGACCTGCGCAAGAATCGATCCGCAAAATAGCTGCTGTTTTTTTTTTTATTTATTTTCTCTGATAAGCAAAAATTAACACGCAAGATAACACGCAGGTTATGCAGATGATTTATGAACAAGTCAATCCAATTGGCATTTACAACTTGCCGCTTAAGAAACGATTTTCTCTCTCAATATCACTCACCCGTGAGAACGCATATCAATTTTTTAAATCAGAAATTGATGACATTTTTCAACTTTTTATGTTTTTCCTATATTAACTAACTTTACAGCTTTTATTCAAGAAACACTACAGTTTGTAATTTGCAAATTTCCCATTCTGCATTGTTCTATTGAAATTTTTACTTTGTAAATTTCACCACTTCAATATTTTGCACTAAAGATGACAGATGAAAAATATTAATGCACTTAACAAATATTTATTTTTGAATAATCACACTAAAAAGGTTTATTTTAAAATACAATGCGATAAAAAGATGACGCATTGTAGCACTTTAAAATGCCTACGGATAAGAGAAAACCTTCACCATAATATATCAAAGCACATGATGATATTTTTTTAATATTCTTAGAATACAAGTATAATAAAATGTTTCATTTGGTTTTCACAACATTTACAAATTTAAACAACATTTGGAACAATTTTCAGTGTTTTTGATTAACTTTTCCTAGTTCTACATCAATTAATGCAGTGATCCATAGAAACAGAGAATAGAGTCTGATAGAGTGTTTAAGAATGCCTTCTCAATGTTCGTCATTTTGCATTATGGGGAAATATTAAGCATTGATTAGGAAAAATAAATTAAACAAATATGTGCAAAAACAAAGACCATACTTGAGGTGTAACGACCGGCAAACGCAGTGCACTATCTCATTTGATAATTGTTTTCAAAAGTTTGCCACGCCGGACAATGGTCTCTGATAGCGGCCATCAACACAGCCCCACCTCCGCTGCACCACAAGAAAAACAGACGCAGCTCACGGTGAGAGTCAAAAAAGCTCACGGTGCTGCGGTGGCAATACATTGCTTTTTGATTAGTCATGGGGACTAAGGAGATGCTACAGTTGGCGCTCCTGCTGTCAACATCCAGCACTTCATCTGTTCCGTCATGTGGCCACTTCCATCGCTTAGATTCTCAGGGTGAACACGATCGGTTGATGCTGGTATGATTGTGTGTAGCGTTCTGCTGCTGGTGTTTGTTCATTTTTTTACTCATGAATAGTTAGTTATACTTAGCGTTTCGCCGTGAGTTTGTCTCGTAATGCCCAAGACCCGTTCTACGACAATGGAGCCGTTGGAGAATGAGAAAACAGCTGGAAGAAAAGCTTGGCACGTTACAGAAGCATAGGACAAATTAACGAAGAGTGAATGAGAAACAAAATTGCTTGTTAGATCTTTTACACGTTGTAATAAGGATTAATTTGAATAATTTTAATTCAAAATAATTCAAAAATCATAAATTTCATCAACTAATGTTCCTGGTTCACAGAATAAAATTTCAGCAAAAAGCGACTGCGATTCTACATTATAAATTCCATGGTTCCATTCTTTCCTCAATAAAGTACACTGTTTTTTCATTGTGTAATTAATGGCCAAACATATGTATAAAGAATACCTAAGTCGACAAGCGTAAATGCAAGATTTTACGTTTTCAACATTTTCCAANATAGCACAATAAAAAAGCTGACGAAGCCATGGTCGACAGAAATGTAGGCATTTGTTTACTGATCGGACGTTTTGTATTATTCGAACGCTTGTTACATTTTCGATTTTTCTGTTATTAATTACGTTTATTTTACAAATTTCCATGTATCTATACAAATGAACAAATGCTTCCGTTGAAGTTCTTTCCGCTTGTTCTGTGCTGGGACCACTTATTCCTTCAGAATCTAATTGAAATATTTTCAATTCACATAATGCTCAAATTTACTTTGAATTTTATTTATGAAAACAAAGTTAGCATGTTGTAAAGATAAAATAATAAATTATGCAGTTATTTTCTGTGGTTATTAATCAAATCTTTTATGACATTGCAAACATGGCACAAATGTTAATAAATTAAGTACAACGATGAAATTTTCTTTCAATCTATGAATTCTAATGAATTACACTTTTGATTCGATATTTCTTAAATATATATTCTGAGTAGATCACATTATGCAATATTAAGTGGAACGGTTAAAACAACTTGATATAAAAATAATTACATGCAAATTTATGAAAAGTTAGTATATTTGAATATTATTAGTAAATTAAAAGTTTAAAATTAATCAGCACAAGATTCAGTTATTATTTGTTTTCAATAATTGAAAGTCAAAATTTTTATTTATCATTGAATTGAAAGTTTGATTATAAATGATTTTGTATTTATACTTCAATTTTATAATTGCTTGGATCTCATTTTCTAAATACCAATAGAATATCAAATTAAAATATTAACAAATGCGAGAATTTTCAAATCAGCTGAATATAAATAAATTTCGGTTGATCTCTTCAGCTATTTCCCTTTTTAAGGAAAATCGTTAGTAATTACATTTTGGGAAAAAGTAAAAAATATATGGAATTACCTATTGTAGCGCGACTTCCTGAGATTAGTTCATATGATATATTGTGCGTGGTTTTTATTGCAACTGAATTTACTTTCACATCCCCTAAAAATAAAAAACATTTGGGCATAAAGATTAGTATTAGTGCTGAAATATCTTCTGTATTTTTTTGCAATATCTTTATAAATAAATATCTTACAAGGCAGAGTAAGATGCAGAAGAAGCATCAATGTCATCCCATGATGTGTAAAAGTGGTTGGAAGTGTTGGTGTCTCATGCTTCAGAAATGCACACAAGCTTGTTCTAGGATTATAAATGATAGCATTGCATCCAGTTTTCCAACTCCTCGCATAGCAAGTAACGACGCAATCGGTAGCAGATTCTTTTTGATCATTTTCAATAATTTTCGAATGTATACTATCAACGGCAGGTCGTCTTTCAATAATCAATGTTTTATTCAGAATTTCTATTTGCAGTGAAATAAATGTGCCTCCAAGAACTAACATTGAATTATTTCCAATTTCATGTAAGTAATACGAGCCTAGAAAATAGATTTCTATTGCTTTCTAAACTTAGTTTTTGAAATTGCATATTTTATGCTTTAAATATGTAATTTATAAAAGCTTATTTTTGAAAATTTACAAAAATAGTTCAGAAACATCACCATCTGAGCGACATTTAATTGTATTAATTAGCAATTGATAAAATATCAATTGATAAATAATCGTAGTAAGTTGTTATTTTGTATGGAAATATGCAAAATATAAAATAATTTAGAAAATTAATGACCTTCCTTGCATCCATAAACAAATATAACATTATAAGTTCCATGCTGTGTTTCTGCTGTTGTGGAATTTATTTGTGTAGCAAACAAATAACATTTCTTAGTATTTTCAAAGGATTTCACGGCATTGCATTTATTTTCAGAACGTAGGGAACTGCAGATTAGTATGCATTCTTCAAATGATGTGCCAAATACTACATGCATTTCATAAGGCTGTAACGAGCTAGTACTCACTTTTCGTTTATCAAGTACGCATGTCATCTGGACACTGTTGAAATATGCAGCAAATGGAATACTTTTGCATTGCTCAATTTAAAATAATTTTGCAATATTTTTTTTCATAGTTAAATGCAAAATTCAGTTACCCATAGTTGCGCTAGCAGTCCAATCAGTAAATAATATTGTGTGAACATTTTTTCTTTTTCCTAAATGGTGTATATATATATCATTAATGATAATATCTGATAACGATTTAAAGTTGAAATCATCTCGATAAAATGAAAAAGACATAAATTAATAAATAATGGTACTGCTGTAAAATAGCGTGCATAAATCATCTTTGTTTTAATTATTTGAGAATATATATATCCTTATTATTCTTATTTACTTTGCAGTATTATAGTTAAATATTATTTGCAGATTATTACGCTATTGAATACTGTTGTGTTATTAATGATCAGGAAAATGAATCAACCTATTAAAATATAAAGGTTTTATTGTAAACATATCACAATAAAAAATTTAATGATGTGCACTTCGTAAATTGTATATTATCAAATTGCCATAATCTTCAAACTGAAAACTGCTATATAGTAAATTATAAATATGCTCAGAAGAATAATTTTTATTTAGTTAAACTTAAAATTTAATTAAAATGTTCATTAAATTTCACTATAAAGATATACTTGCAGATGCTGATGGATTATTGCTTATTAATTTAGTAAGTGCCATATTACAGTAAAGTCAATATTAATGAATTATAAAAATTCTTCAAATTTTTATCTGAAGTGACAGTATTATTATTTTTAATACGTGAAAATGTTTTCTAGAAATATTCAGAAGCACATGCTTGCAGCTTGCATGCAACCTAATGCAATGCTTTTTATTCACCAAACAGTTGATATTTTTTGATTGTCATTAAAATATATTTTGTTTTGATTTTGTGTATGTATCACGAAGAAATCTGGTGTAACGTTTACGCTTTTAATCAACAAGTCAGTCGTTTTATTTAACGGGGCAACGTTTTATTCGGTTAGGAATAACTATACCAAATGATAACGCACACGCGAAGAAGGTACACATAACGGCTATATTAAGTACGCTAACACGTCAAGGTCAACGCAACTTTATGCAAAAATATATCTCTACTGTAGACAGTTGATGTTTACGTTGTCGAGATTAGTAATACTATTACACTAGTTAGAAAACGAGTGAAATTATATTATGCGTTAGACAGGCCAGACTGATTCCAGAAGCCGCTAGAGTTGTTGTAAAATTAGTCAGTGTTTGTGTGGTATGTTGTGACAATTTTGATATTTACATGTTATAAATGATGATTAAAGTTAAGTTTAATAAATACAAGTCATACATAATATTGGAAACTTAAAAAGCAGTAGCAGATGCATTTGTATAATCAATCTTAAGAATGCTTTGCCAATGTCCGTCATTTTTGCATTGTAGGGAAATACTAAGCATTGATAAGAAAAAATAAATTAAAGAGATATGTGCAAAAATACAGACCGCAGTTGCGGCATAGAACAAAGTAAAGAAGAGTGAATGAAAAATAAAATTATAAATTGTGACTGGCTTTAGAATTGCATGTTAGATCTTTCAGACGTTGTAATCAGGATTAATTTGAATAATTTTAATTCAAAATAATTCAAAAATCATAAATTTCATCAACTAATGTTCCCGGTTCACAGAATAAAATTTCAGCAAAAAGCGACTGCGATTCTACATTATAAATTTCAGAGTTCGATTCTTGCCAAAATAAAGTACACTGTTTTTTCATTGTGTAATTAATGGCCAAACACATGTATGAAGAATACCTAAGTCGACAAGCGTAAATGCAAGATTTTACGTTTTCAACATTTTCCAAAGTTTCAATTGGATTAAAACCACTTAATTGAGTTGAATTATAAAATTCCAGAACGCAAATTTCACCAGTTTCTTTTAAATAATATCGCATTGGGGGAGGATTGTTTTTTCGTTCAGACTGTCGATCTAAAACGGCAAATATTTAATTGAATTTCTCCATAATATTTTATGTAAAATGTAAAAAGTAACTACAAAAAAGTAATGTATGCTTTGATTTTTATTCAGAAATATAGTTAAGTTCAGAATAAAATACTTTAAAATTAATTTTATGGCAACGTTGCGGAAATGAAATGAGAAGACTGCGATATTATTAAACATATAAAACAGCAGACAATAAATTATTGCATTTAATAATCACTCTCACCTGCGTGACAATTCAAAAGTTCAACTAAATTGCTTTCACCATCAACAAAACGTGTGCTGCTTCTTTCGGTATTTCTTTTTAGCAATTCACATTTATAATTATGTCTTGAATATATAATAGCACAATAAAAAAGCTGACGATGCCATGGTCGACAGAAATGTAGACATCTGTTTACTGATCGAACATTTGATATAATTTGAATGCTTGTTGCATTTTCGATCTTTCTGCTATGAATTACGCTTATTTTACAAACTTCCATGTATCTATACAAATGAACGTATGCTTCCGTTGAAGTTCGTTCCGCTTGTTCTGTGCTAGGAACACTTATTCCTTCAGAATCTAATTGAATGCTCAAATTTACTTTGAATTTTATTTATCAGAATAAAGTTAGCATGTTTTAAAGATAAAGTAATAAATTATTCAATTATTTTCTGTGGTTGTTAATCAAATCTTTTATGGCATTCCATACGTGGCACAATTGTTAATAAATTAAGTACAACGATGAAATTTTCTTTCAATCTATGAATTCTAATGAATTACACTTTTGATTTGATATGTCTTAAATATATATTCTGTGTAGATCGCATTATGCAATATTAAGTAGAACGGTTTAAACAACTTGATATAAAAAAATTACATGAAAAATTATGAAAAGTTAGTATATTTGAATATTATTAGTAAATTAAATGTTTAAAATTAATCAGCACAAGATTCAGTTATTATTTGTTTTCAATAATTGAAAATCAAAATTTCTGTTTATCATCGAATTGAAAGTTTGGTTAGAAATGATTTTGTATTTATATTCCAATTTTATAATTGCTTGGATTTCATTTTCTAAATGCCATGGATTATCAAATTAAAATATTAACAAATGCGACAATTTTCAAATCAGCTGAATATAATTAAATTTCGGTTGATCTCTTCAGCAATTTCCTTTTTTAAGGGAAATCGTTAGTAATTACATTTTGGGAAAAAGTAAAAAATATATGAAATTACCTATTGTAGAGCGACTTTCTGAGATAAGTTCATATGACATATTATGCGTAGCTTTTATCACAACTGAATTTACCTTCACATCCCCTAAAAATAAAGAACATTTGGGTATAAAAATTAGTATCAGTACTGAAATATCTAGTGTATTTTTTAGCAATATCCTTATAAATAAATATCTTACAAGGCAAAATAAGATGCAGAAGAAGCATCAATGTCATCCCATGATGTGTGAAAGTGGTTGGAGGTGTTGGTGTCTCATGCTTCAGCAGCGTACACAAGCTTGTTCTAGGATTATAAATGACAGCATTGCATCCAGTTTGCCAACTCTTTGCATAACAAGTAACGACGCAATCGTCAGTACATTCTTTTTGATCATTTTCAATAATTTTCGAACGTATACTATCAACGGTAGGTCGTCTTTCAGTAATGAATGTTACATTCAGAATTTCTATTTGCAGTGAAATAAAAGTTCCTCCAAAAACTAACATTGAATAATTTTCAATTTCATGTAAATACAATGAGCCTAAAAAAATAGATTTTCATAGTTTTAAAAAGTTTTTTTTTTATGTATATTTTACGCTGTAAATATGCATCTTATTTCAGCTTATTTTTGAAAACTTACAAAAATAGTGAAGAAACAACCCATCGTGACGAAAATTTAATTATATTTATTGTCAAGTCAAAAAACATTAACTGAGAAATAATTATGGTAAATTAAGCTTTTCTCAAATAATTATGCTAAACGTGAAATAGCTGGGAAAAGTGATTAACCTTTCGAGCATCCATAAATAAATATAACTTTATAAGATTCATGTTGTGTTTCTGTTGTTGTGGAATTTATGGGCGCAACAAGCAAATAGCATTTCATAAGACTTTGGTAGTATTTTATAGCATTGCATTTATTTTCAGGACGTAGCAAATTGCACATTAGTATGCATTCATCAAATGATTTGCCCCATTCCGTCCGCACTTCATAGAACTGTAACGAGCTGCTACTCACTTCCATCTGATCAAGTACGCATGTCATCTGGACATCTTTAAGATATGCAGCAAACATAATACTTTTGCATTGCTTAATTTAAAATAATTTTGCTATAATTTTAGTTTCATAATTAAATAGAAAATTCATTTACCCAAAGCTGCATAAGTATCGCAATCAGAGAAAAATTCTGTGCGAGCATTTTTTCTTATTCCTAAATGATGTACATATTTCTTTAATAATAATATCTGAGAATGATTTAAGGCTAAAAGCATCTTTATAAAATAAAACTTCCTAATTTAATAAATAATTCCACTGCTGTAACATATCGTACATATATATATATATTCATTAATTATTCGATTTTATTTATCTGTATTACAGCTAAATTTTATTTTCAGATTGTTACGTATTTAAATAAGGATAGTATTATCAATAATCATGAAGAAAACTTTACCTACAAAAATTTAAATTTTGACTGTAAACGTATCACAATAAAAAATTTAATGATATAAACTTAACAAGTTGAAAATTTATCAAACTGCCAAAATTGTGAAAAGAAAAGTGCCGTTAAGTTAATAATAAATATTCTCAGATGGATAATTTATAAATAGTTCATTTTAAAATTAATGAAAATCTCTGTTAAATTTCACTCTGAAAAAATATTTGCTAACGTTGAAGCATTATTGATTATTAATTTGGCATTTGCCATTTTACAGCACAATTAATACAAAAGATTTGTCATAATTTATTGAACTATAATTTGAGAAGACTCTGTCATAACAAATTTGAATTTGTAAAACTTTTTCTGTAAATATTCAAAAGCACATGCTTGCTTGTAAATATTCAAAAGCACATTCTAGAATAGAATCTAATGTAGTGCTTTTCATTCAGACAACAGATGAGAAATATTTTTCAATTGTAATTATCATTAAACTTTATTTCGTTTCCCTTTTCTGAATACATTTGAAACTTCGTAATCATAACGATAATGAAGCAGGAGTGCGCTTAGAATATTGTGCATTGGAAATAAATCAAAAACAAGCTTAGGTTGGAATATCATTGCATAATTTAGAATTCTTAATTTTTACTCTTCGACAAAATGGCAAATAGAGGCATATCCCGCTTACGCTGTTTCGCTACAACGCTTTTTTTGGCATGTCACGTGACTTATTTTTTCTCAAAGAAAAGTATAGCAAAGTATCTGTAACAGCATTAAAATGATTTTATTATACCATGTTGCTCGAATTTTTTGCATCCTCTCAACCATTAATGTAATTGGTTTTGGAGTCTTTGTTTTCTGTTAAATTTAATACATTCGATCATATATATATTTGGTGTGATCTGTTCATTATGTCGTTAAAAAAGTGCTCAATTAATAATAGCTCAAAAATGCACAGGAAAAGCATTTCTTTGGATGTAAAACTGCACGTATTACGTCGATTGGAAGCCGGTGAGCGTCAATTTGATGTGGATGCTTCTCTGAATTTGGCAACGTCAACGATATGAACAATTATGGAAAATTCAGTTAACATCAAGTCTTCAGCATCTAATATCTCAAGATTTTCAACAACAAAAGTATGTCTTTCAAGAAGCCATGTATTTGAGGAAATGGAAAAAAAGCGCTTAGTATTTTTTCGGACCATCAAACCTAGCGATGCATGCTTCTAAGCCAGCTGTTGATTATGGAAAAAGCCAAAAGCATTTTCAGTAATATCCAAGAAGAATCTGAAGATAAATCTGAAATTTTCACCGCAAACAGAGGTTGGTTTGATAGATTTAAAAAGCCAGCCAATCTTTATAACATCCCCATTGACGGAGATGCAGCTAGTTCTGATGTCAAGGCAGCACAAGAATTTCCTGAACTTCTGAAAGCTGAAAGCAAAAATTCAAAAATAGCAGCTCCAAATCTGCCAAAGTTGAATTTTAGCTGCTTAATTTAGTTTAATTTAATTTCAAATCATTTTGATGTTTCTACATCTGATAGTTTGTAAAACTCAACGTAAAGGTTTATAAACTAATGGAAATTTTTCTACTAACGATATCTTTATATTTAAATTCTTCCAGGTATCTGAAAAATGATACATTAAAATTGTATTAAAGTGAAAATCTGATGGAAAATGAATTAATTAAAATTCTGCTTTGCATTAGTGAAATCAAACCATTCGCAACATTCATAATTTCAATATCATTATGTAACAAAGAAGGAATAACAAAAATTCACATTAATAATAATGTATACTTACAAAATACACACCACACACACACGATAAATTATGCAATAAACAAATTTTAAATGTCTAACAATTTTCAACTGACCTGCAAATCACTATACCTTTGTATAAAGCCTAAATGTACGGTAGAATAAAAGTAATAAAGAAGTGACATCAAGAATAAGCCGCTATTCATGTTTAAAAAAATATAACCGATTTATTAAACATAATAATTGATCTACTTATTAAATAATCATTTATTAAATTTATATATTTTGATATTTTACAATGAAGTTGTAGTAAATTAAAATCTGTTGAAATGAATTGTAATTTTACTTTATTAATATAAAGAATAATAAGATAAATTATAATTATTTTATTTTAACATTTTTGATAAAACAGAATTTATAATAAACGTTTTTTACTTTTACAGTATTCTAAGTCGTACTTTTGTTCCTCGCCACGTCACAGTAAAAGACGAATTTTGCTTTAATGTATTTACGGCCAGTGTCTTTTTTTACGTATGTTCGATCGGATTATATTGTGAAAAATGACAGATATTTCAACACTGCCGATTGATATTCATTGTTCGAAATTATTGGATTGGTTACGAAGTCGCCGACACATAAAAAGTGAATGGCCACAGAAGCTCGCACAAATTCGTCAGTTGATTAGTAGCGCGATTGGTGATATGCCAGAAAATGACGAGATTGCTGCTTTGTTATCAAATGCATCACTTCTGACGTATGTTCAATGTAAAAAAATAGTTGACATTCTCAGCACCACTGAAGCAGACACGAAAAACATCTTTGGACGATATTCATCGCAACGCATGAAAGACTGGCAGAACATTATTGCAAAATACGAAGAGGACAGTGTATATCTTGCAGAAATTGCTTCTCTGTTAGTAGATCTGGCACAATATCAAATTCCAAGTCTTAAAAAGCGTATTTCTCGTCTTGAAGCAACGATTCAGGTGCGTTGAAAATGTTTCGATTCAAATACACGACTATATTTCTTTGCAATGTGATATTTTTTTCAATTCATTATTTCTTTACACATCAACAGGACTGCGAAAAGAAAAAGAATGATTATGAACGTCAAGCACGTGATGCGGATTTGCTCTTTATCAAAGTATGCGAACGGTACAACATTAGTGGATCGAATGTTCCATTAGAATTAATTAATTTGGCAAGCAATTTGCCAGAGAAACACGAAGAAATTGTGGCTGAGTTGCGTTCACTTTGGCCAACCGTGGAACATTATATAGCATTTTTCAATTATGTATTGGGAAGTAAGCTCAACGAGGAGGCTATGGTGAAAAATTTTGAGATATTTCGTTTTATTGTGGAAAACGGTAACGTCACTACATTTCAATTCAAAAGAGGCTTTGCTCCATCTGAAATAATTTCGTTACAAGATTCAATTTTGCAACAGGTAAACAGATTTTATAAATAGCATAATATAATCGCTTAATTATTTATTTTTTTTAATGCATTAATAGTGGTCGTTCGTTCATTGTCACATGTATATGTATATACTTCATAGGAACGAATTATTTTATTTTTACAATTTAAAGTTTAAAATAATGTTGATATAGAGTGTTGAAATGTGCATTTTTTTGTGTAAAGTTAGAAAAACAAGTGGATAAAAATGAAGATGAAATTGATTTCGGTGATGATTTGTTTGAAACCGAGGCAGTGCAATCTGCAGACTACGGTATTGAAGAGATTGCTGTTGTGGATGGCAAGAATTTGAAAGATTCAAATACCAAATCGCATCCAAATCTGGAAGACCGTGTGGCTCGTGGTGAAGAGGCGTTGACAGTTTTGGAAAACGTGTTCACAAATGCGTTGTTGCTTACTGAATTGTTAGAGTTGAAAAGCTTTTTCAAAATGCGTCATCACGAACTGAACACTGATCATTTTGCCAGTGAACTGCTGTTTGCAAATGATTCCGTTCGACTGTTGGCCAACGGGATGAGCTTTGTGGAAAAATGGTTGCAAGCGACGGAACAGATAATTCAAAAGTTGCAAGATCCGGTGCTTTGCCATTTGACAGAATTGAGAAGCAAAGCTGAATATTTGGAATATCTTTCTTCAGAAATATACTCGCACAAAGAGCGAGCAGAGAAGTGTCGACAAACTGTTGACGCGTTGAACAATCGTCAGAAAGATGCTACAAAAGAAATACAACAGCTTTTGGAGGAAATTCAAAATTTAGCTGCTATTGCCAAAGATTTGAAAAGTTTCATTGAGCAAAATATTTCCAAACGTTACAACAATCGAAAGGTGAACATTGTCGGTAGTACGGTAACAATTTGAAATAATCTGTGTTTTCTCTGCTATTTTTCTTTCATTCATTCATTCATTCACAAAAGATTGTCGAGTGAGAATGGTCATTTTTCACAGTATATATTTGATTGTATGCCATGTCACTTATTCTCCATGTGAATGATCACCTTTGTTGGCACAAAAAATTAAAAAAAAAAGGAATTTAGTTTATTGAATCAATACATTTATTTTCACAACCTTCTCCCCTGGTGATCGTATTTAAGAATTAGCCAATTTATGATGAAATCGATGAAACGATCCACGTCAGATTCGGTTGAAGTCCAACCGAAGGAAATTCGAACAGAACCGCAGGGCTTCTTTGTTTCATCATTATCTTTTGCAACAGCATTCTAAAAATAAAGATCAAAATTCCAATAATATGAATTCAGTGGAGCTCAGTTTTGATCTTGTTGCACATGCAATGCTATTTGCGTGAAAAGCATTTGAAAAAAAAATAAGTGAAAATGAGAGAGAATTAATTACAGAGAGATATCAATAAATTAAAATTCAAAAAAAACCATTTACTTGAAAATTTTGACGAATATCCTCGTCGGTTAGATTTAAATGAAGCTGACAAGCACCTATGTTGCAAAAGTATCCAGATCGAAGTTGAACATTGAACAACGTTGCCATACGTTCCACTTCATTGCATGCAACGTATTGTCCGTCACTGTTGAGTAAATTGAAGTTCACAATACCGCCTTGTTCAGTGACAGAGCGAAAGCCGTTATTGCAGTAAACTTTGGCCACCAGATTGCCATTGCTGTGTTTCAATGTTAGCAGACGATCGTGAGCTAATTTTGCAAGATTGAAAATACGCAAGCCGATCCTCTCCACACCACCTATGAGAAAAGAGAAATATAATTATACAACAATAAATAAAATGATCACTATTTTTGTAAATTTTAATAATAAACCTTTACCTAATTGTTCTAGCTGATCAAAACCATATTGCAATGCAATAACTAAGTGATATGGTAAACTTCCATCTTCAAATCTAGAAATCAAATGCATTTTAATTTAACAATTTGCTTTGATTTCAAATTTCAAGTGCAACTAACAATAAACAAAGTGGATATAAATGAAAAACACATTTTTCAAAAATTGTGACAATAATTAATTCAGTTAATGTAAATAGAGTTGATAAAAATAAAAATCTATTCTTCTACTTATTTATAAAATAAAAGGTATTTTAAGTTAATAATAATGCAAAAATAACAATACCGTTCTTCGATATTTTGACGAAATGCATGAAAATCTGTATTTGGTAAATAAAATTCTACCGTACCACCGCCGTAATAAACTTTTTGTAGAAGGTGTGCACTGCTTTTGCGAATTACCAACGCCCCAATACCAGTAGGAAAGCCGAACATTTTATAAAACGAGCACGCCAAAAAGTCTGGCCCTGCAGTAGCGCCAAGCTGCGGCCGGCTGCTTGAGAGCAAAGCAGCCCCGTCAATGCAGGTATACCAACGTTGCGGTCCCAGCATCCCACCGGACGAGATGCGCTCGCACCAACTGAGTGGATACTTTTGCCCGGAGAAGTTACTCTGGCCAGGATAGACGAACAGAGCCGTGCAATGGCAGGGCTCATTTCCATGGTCGCGTTCAGGTCGATCGATAACGTTGACCAGTTCGTCTTCATTGACACAGACCACGCCCACGTCACGTTGCCATGCGTATTCACGCATGCCAATCACAGACGTGTGATTGTCAAACAAATACACGAAACGACAACCACCGCCCTTGCATTCCTCTATCTTGCCCACAGTACGGCAATTGTTCAAGCTTAATATGCCTCTTTTCGTCAAACATTCCGCGCAGCTACTGTAGGCGAAACATTCTCCAACTAGCTTCAACGCTGCCGTACAGCTGGAAGTGAACACTACACAATGTTGACTTGAGTCCGTTCCGAAATGTTTCAGTATACGTTCTCGAACCTCGGCTATGCGGGATGCTGTCAACATGCCACTGGCATGGCCACTGTGAGGGTTGCCGTAATGATTTTTGCGCATGTCGTTTATGAATTGGTCAAATTGTTGTTCGTGAAATTCAGCAGCACCGGCACAGTCCAAATAAGCTGCCTTTTCAAAAGCTTCATCTTTCGTCAAATTCATACTTGTATAGTTTTTAAAGCTGCTAGTTCAACGGTAGAAAAGAATGAAACTTGTCCAATAATAATTTTATCAATTGATTGATCACAAAATTGAAACTAGATCAATTTATGATCATCCAAATCAATAGCTAGTGTTGAATAAATAACTCTTGAACTGATTTGCGGTTCAATCTGTTGTCCTCCGCAATGGACTGATAACCTGACTAAACAAAACATTGTCGATTAAGAAATATAAATTGAATTTCCATTTTACATATTTACTTTAATTTCTAAATTAAATATAAACTTACAGATTAAACAAAACAACAATCAATTGAAAATTTACACGTATCCTAGCAAAAATAACTACTTTCCACAATTCATATTCAAATATTTAAAATTGTTAACAAGAAAACAACATCAATTATAAATCACCATCTTTCAAATATAAATGCTGATTGATAAACTATATTGCATTCAATCTTGACCAAAATTATGCATTTATCTGTAAGAAATTAGTAAACATAATATTCTAAAAATCTTTTCTAATCTTTTGTTAAAAACAGATGTTTAACAATAAAATAAATAAATAAAATTTCTGCTTCAAGACAGACATTTTCAAAAAAGATTTCAATATAAAGAGAATCAATTTATTAAACAAATACAATTAATTCAAAATTTCAAACTTCAAGCTTCTATTCAATAAAATTTTCTGAAAATCTGTTTCTCGCCCAAATATTTGGCAAGGATAGCTTCCGGCGTTATAGATGCTTCATTCGAATCAAACAAATTAGCTAGTGTTGGATTGTCGACAACCAGACCCAACTTTTGACTCATGTCATAATTCCGATGTTCAGTGTTGAATGCACTTCTGAAAATTTTCAAAATGCAAAAAATGAATTGATGAAAAAAAAATGCTAACACTGACATGAGATTTTTCAAGTCCGTAAAATGCGTCATTATTTCTTCATTGTCAAGTTTCAACTTTTCTCGAGATTCTGGCTCTTTTTCACTACTAAAACAGTACTAAATCCAGTGAAATTACTTGCATATTGTGAGGAAGAAAATGAACAGAAAAATGGAAAATTGTCTCGATGTAAACAGATGCTTATTCTTATCAATAATAATATTTGCATAAGAAAGTGATATATATATACAAAACCTGAAAGATAAATCTTCTGTGGCTTGCTTGAAATGAGCTGTTGAAAGGGCAATTTGTTTCATTCGTATTTGTTTCATGGTTTTCATATCATTTTCAGCCTCTAAAAATATAATCTATGACAATTCATAAACCTTTTCTTTCATTATACTAAATAAAACGGGATTTCTTGACTGAAATTTGTGCACCAAATGTAGAAGATCAATCTTGGTATTTTTTTCTGAATTGTCGTAGCCTGAAATTTCTTAAATCAACTACAATCATTTTCATCATTACAACCTATGCTTTAAAACAATTTTAATAAAACTTTAAATCAATAATCAAATATATTTCATCTCATACTGTCGGTTGTGTCGCCTTTAATATTCCCGTATGATAGTTTTCGAACAAAATTTTTTTTTGTCTGACACTCTTCAGTTGCTTTTATATCCAACGCTAAAAGATCAATATTTTAACAATTTTCATGTAAACTGCTATTTAATTTAAAAAACAAATTTAAATTAACATGCTTTCATGAAATTCGAAAATGAAATTATTTAATAAAAACATCCAATTTCGCTTACTCAGTTCCTGCTTTGGATGTAGATTACAAAACTTCACTTACGTAACACGCCTTTATCAACAGCAGTTTCTTTTGCTTCGTTGTCATTATTGTTGCGGACCCATTCTAGAATGAATTTTAATCTTTCATAAATGAATAAATCACAATTTATATATTTGTTTTTTTTTATTTTAGAGGCAAATACTATTAAAGGCAAGAAAATGCATAATGCCATACACACAGATACATATTAATTGTTCATATTCATATTAAATTCTAATATTAAAAAATTAAAATACCTTTATCATTAATAAAATAAAGGAAAATTTCACTTTAATTTTAATAATATGTTCAATTACAAATATATATACATATATATAAAGTCTCAACATATTCATTTTTTCCATTTACTTAATGAAAAGTTTGTTAAGTGGTGCATATCTTTAAACATTTTTGATACATTCACACTGCACTTTTAAAAAGAAAGACTACTTGAAGAAGAATCTGTATCAGTCGTTCCGTCATCGATTTTCGGCTCCTCTGCCAAGAGCGCGCTAAATGAATCTCTCATTTCTGAATCATCTGCATTTTGACGAAATTTGCTAATGAAATGGCCTCCAGTGCAAGCGTCGCAAATGATCTGGTCTTGAGATTCACGCTTTGAAAGAATTTTCGTTAACAATGAATATTTTCTGTGCTTTTGTTGTTCACCTTTCTTCCCAGACATTCCTAATAAAAGTGGCGATTCAACAATTTAAAGAATAAAAAAACGGAATTTCTTATCAAATTAAAAATATGAATGCTTTATGCATCTTAAAATCGAATCTCATTTTTATGTTATCGTATCATACAATTTTTTTCAAAAATTTAATCAGCATGCTTTTGAAATAATTTTCTTACTATTTGCTTCAAACGAGATGTTTAGAATTCGCATAAACAAACAATACAGTATACATGAAAATGAAGATGAGTTGTTTTACAGTACAGAGAACAACTACTAGCATTTTGTTATTCATTACTATGCTCATGTACATTATTAAAATAGATAATTTGATGAAATGACAAGTTCATCAAACGAACTAGTCACACATAGAAAGCACTTCGGGCCAAACTGTAGTTTCCCATGTTTTGTCCCAGTCGTACGGTAGGTTGGATTTGAATTTTTCTCTGATTGTTTTGATCAGACATTTATCTTCGGCAAATCCTCTTAGCATCATTTTCAACTGATCTGCTAATTCAGCTGCGTTATTAAATACGTGACCATTTTCTCCATCATGCACAAGTTCTCCTATTGAACCAAATTTCTTTGCTAGTACAGGCAAATGACAGCCTAAAAATTCAAATTATTGAAAGTTATCGGGAATTGAGTGAAATCAATCAAGCTAACCAAACATGTCCACAATTTTCATGGGTAGATCTTCGCCAGAAGTAGATACGTGGAGACTAATTCCCAAATCCGCACATGCGAGCAATTTTGGATAATCCTCGGCTTTCAGCCACATAGTAAGTATTTCTATCTTTTTCTTTGCAGTTGATTCTTTGAAAAACTTTCTTCTTGTAACTTCTAATTTAAACTGTTCTTTCAGAGGACCATTCCCAGTAATAACCATCAAAATTGAAGGAAGCTCTGCGTCAGGAGAATCTTCATTTGAAATATTGCTCCAATAAATGTCTAGTGCATCGAGCAGAAGCGTAAAGTTTTCATCGGGCGTCCAACTTGTAGATGAAATTAGCAAACACGGTCGATCGGAGAGTTTCACGTAACGATCATCATTTGTAAGAGCTGTAAAACGATTTGCTTCTGCATATTTATTTTCCTTTATATTCTCCACATATCTGGAACGTGTTAAAATTATTTTTTCAAATTAATCTTAAAATGGATACTCTTTTTCTTGTACAAAACAATATACAAATCACTCTTACGTAAATTTCGTTTCTTGCATTGCCATTTTCATCAAGAATTCATGCTGCTCTGCCAAATTAATTGGAGTGAACGTTTTGTAAGGTTTATCGTAGAAAGTAAACACATTTCGTACACCTCTTTTCTGTAAACTTGCACGCATTTTATTTGTAACGCAGAATGATGCATCTGCTTGAGATGCGATCGCGTACTCCATCCATAAAGCAAAACGGACAACTTCACTTCCTATAAAATTCGTGATGCGCATTAAATACGCAAAAATGTAAAAAAAAACATACCGTTTCCCCATTTGTAAGCAAGCATAGACCATGTATAATTGTGCCAGTCAATAACAAATCGGCATCGCCTCAATTTTGCAACAAGCATACAAACCAAAAGCGCTGGCAAGCCAGGTGGATTTTGAACTATTATCAAATCGATTTTTGGAATTTGGAATAACAAGCAATAAAGCAACGTGAAAAACTGCCAGAAAAATTTCACGATAAGATTAATTGGATTGAATTTAATATTCACAGTTTTGAATAATGCCCAAATCGTAATTGATGGATTCGAACTAATTTCATTCATTACCAATGAACCAGCATATCCAACGAGATTTACATGGAAATTATGTTTTGCAAACGATAAACTGTGATATTCCATTCTAGGACTTCTACCTATATCACCCAGAACAACCAATGCGACATGTTTTTTAGCCTTTTCCATTTCAAACGATGCCATTTCAAAATTGAAAAATGCAAACAATTTAACTTTCCCAAATATGTTAAAATGTAATCATACAAAAGATTCGTCATAGAGCAACGTGATGAACCTGAATTGACAGTATGAAAAAATGCTTTTAAGTTTTAAATAATATTATTTTTGCCTATATTATAACCTTTATGCAAAAAAGTATTTAACATCAAAAGTACTGTTATATTTTGATATGCAATTAGGAAAAAAATAGTAAAGCTAATCAAAATAAAAATTCTCAGATATTCATAAAATAATGTAAATATTGTTTTATATGTAAGCTAATAAGATTACTATTAATATTTAATATTGTTTTCCTAAATCATACTTGAACTAATACTAATATCGGTTTCGGTAAAACATTAGTACCTAATGATTGTTTACTGTAGAACTTTAAGTTGACAAAGTTATGTACTTATGTAGAATTTTTTTTGCATTTAATAATTAAAGAATGTAAGATGAAGTATTCAATTGAAATGAAAAAATTGTTTTTCCAGTTTTAGTTGTTATCTGATATTTTTTCAGTACATCAGCAAGTAATAATTTACTTGAAAAACACGTCGTAAAATGTTTGCTTATGATATTTATAAGAGTATATGATTGTGATTTATTTATTTGTATAGACATTATTGAGATATGTGAACAGAAGAAATTACTGGTGTTTATTTATGACCCGTTTCGTTGGGTTATGTCTGCATTGGTGCCACCAAAAAAGTGCAGCATGACAGAAAAGCTGTCGGAAAAATCCATTCTTGCCACTGGCGGGTATGATCACACTATAAAATTATGGAAAATTTCTCCACCTATGTGTTTTCGCACATTGCAACACCCTGATTCGCAGGTAATAACTTGAAACAATAACAAAAGTGTTATTTAAAATTTATTCATATTGCAGTTTCTTTGAAAAACTGTTCAAAGTTATGGTATTATTTTATTCTCTAAGCATTGAATTGAAATTAGAAATTACTACATTTTTTGCAAATAAAGTTATTCGTACCGACGTAATGCGGTTAATGTCGACTGCTTTATTTAATAAATTGCAATTTAATTAAATATTTGAATTCAGAAATGCTGGAATGACATGTTCATAGGTGAATAAGCTCGAATTGACCGCCGATGGTACACTACTTGCGGCCGCCGGTTACCAGCGTATACGTATGTACGACATTGCAACGGGTAACGTCAGTCCTGTGGTCAATTACGAGGGAGTGGCGAAAAACATCACTGCGGTCGGTTTCAACAACAGCACGCGTTGGATGTACACCGGTGGTGAGGACAATTCGGCTCGTATATGGGATTTGAGGAGTCGAAATTTACAATGTCAGCGAATATTCCAAGTGAACACTCCAGTTTCTTGCGTTTGCTTGCATCCGAATCAGGTGGAACTGTTTGTCGGCGACCAAAGTGGCACTATTCATTTGTGGGATTTGCGTACTGATCACAACGAGCAACTGTTGCCAGAGCGGAACATGATGATCCAAAGTGTCGATGTTAACGGAATTGGTATTTATTTCTATCAATGTTATTTTTTATTGCATGGATTCTTTGCATATTTCATTGCTGTTTCAATTGTAGGAACCATGCTAGGTGCTTTAACTCACAAAGGTATGTTTTACACTTGGACATTGAAATCTGTTTTTAACAAACCGAGTAGAATTTACCCAAAAATGAAATTGGAAGCTCACAAAACGTACGCTCTCAGATGCAAATTTTCGCCAAACAGCGAATACGTGGTCACCACTTCAGCTGACCAAACAGCCAAAATGTGGAAAAGTAGTGATTTGAATGAAGTGATCACATTCACCAAACCTGGTCAACAATGGGTTTGGGATTGTGCTTTCACTTCGGATTCAGAATTTTTATTCACTTGCTCATCGGACAGCGTCGTTCGACTGTGGCGCTGTGACGACGGCGCTTCTATTCACGAATACGCTGGTCACCAAAGGGCAGTGACAACAATCGCATTTCAAGATGGTCACCCAAAGCAGGATGCTGAAACCACTGCTGCCTGCAATTCACCTCCTTCTACTACGGATATTGCAGTAGTGGTTGACGATGATGCCAAACTTTGATTGCTTGGTTAAAACTTTGTTTAATAAATTATTTTCTATTGATAATACTTTTCACAAATGTTGAAAGTGAAAAATACTTTTTGATTTGTTTGTTTTTTTTGCATTGTAAGCATTAGGAAATAATCTTTGATATTTAAATTATTATTTGATGTAAGTAATTTATTTTCGAACAATATAGGGTAATGTTGGTGATTTTATTTTATTTTATTTTATTTTATTGATCATATCTGTCGAGTAGATTGAAAATGTATTTTTGTAAATATTTTAAATTTAGGGTTGGCTGAAGTTTGTCTGTTGAAATGCATTTTTAAATGCAAAAATGCTTAGAACAAAGTCCATTTAGGAACGTTTTAGTAGATAAGAAAACAACTGATATAACAAATTAGAAGAGAATAGATTTATCGAAGAAATATAAAATTAATAAAAAAAAATTATATAAGCATTATTAAAATTATTGAATTTAAAGTGAGAATCAATTTTAGAGAAGAATAAAATCTTTGATTAATTATTTTGGTTAAATTTTAAGGGAAATTAATAAAATAGCTTTTGCTTTATAATATTCGATAAAATATATGTTGTAACATAGAAAGTCATAATCGTGAATTTATAAAGCCGCGTATTAAAATTATATAATAATGAATAAAAGAAAAGTAACATGCATCTGTCCATTTCTTTTTATTTAAAATTTAATATTTTGATAAATTTTATTAAACAGTTGTATGTATTTTGCATTTCATTTGTTTTGAATATTTTAAAAATGTTATAAAAGAGCGCTATTGCTATGAAAAATGTTTGATCATGAATACACATATTACTGTTATTATAGTGTGATTAATAATTTATATAATTCAAAAATTTTATATTAAAAAATAGATTATGATATTTACGAAGAAAAAGAAAAAAAAACTAGCAAAAGTAGAAAGCAATTTATACATATTAAAAGAGATTATAATAAAATTGTGATTGCATTTAAATGAAGTGCATTCAGTAATGTTCATTTCCGTCCTTCAAAAGTTGTTTTCATGACAAAAGTGAAAGAATGTGAAAACTCGCTTGATGCAAAAATGAATAGCAGGTCAACATTTGAAGAGCAAGTTTTGCAAGCTGAATCACAACTGCAATTTAAACTTTTTGAAAAATAAATGAATAAATTATAATACAAAAATGGCCTTTTCAACGTTTCAACTGAATTGCAGTTTTTTTGCTTAAATTACCATAAAAGAAATTGAAATGGAGAAATGGTCAGCGCCGTGTTAAGTTACCAGCTGGCATTTTGAGCGTCATCGACACGTGAGTGAAGTGAAGGACAATACATGAGATGTTGGTTATAGGTGAACACCAGTTTTCTGCATCGACGTTCCACAACGTGTCAATGAACTGCAATCACAACTGAAACGATCAAGCCGAAAAACAATCATCTGCTTGGAGCTTTGATTTTGCCGGTCGCTGACATTGCATAAATTTGGAAAATACAAATTATTCCACTTCTTTTGCTTTTCCACACACACGTACACACTTGGAAAGCACAGCAAGCAGACACTCCATTTTTTGACCATTGTCACTTTTGCATCACTGCCTATCATTCATCTTTTTGATTGATTCCTTATTAATGGAACAGATTGTCCGTTTTGTTTATAAATTCTACACTGCTTTGGTATGTTTCCACATTTTATAATTGTATAATTAGCAATAAACAATATTTTCAAGCAAAAATTATTCTCCATTGAAAAATATTGCAAATTCATTTTCAACTGTTCCTTTGCTATTTCAAGTGAACAAATTCTTTTCAATTTCAGCATCAAATAACATTAAAAAAATTTTTCAATTTAAATTTTACTAAAATCTCATATTACTTTGATAAACATCATACAATAAAGCTTGCATTTTTGTTGTTCAAATAACTTAAATTTAAAATTTCAACAATTATTTTTCATCCTCTCATTGCACAGCACTGCAGTTGTTCGTTTGTTCATTAATAATAGCTTTTTGCGTCATATCAAAATTTTAATTTTTACTTTTTAAATTTATGTCTTATTTATAGTTTATAATCAATGCTTGTTTTAGATATTGGCAAAAGTTGCTTCAAGTTACTTCCTCATTGACAATGAGGTTATAGGTTGGTTTTTGAAGTAACAACAAAATTTCGTTTTACTCAAGTGTAAACCCACGTTATATATACGTAGGCAAACCTGAAATTGAATGCGGTCCAGAAAAAATTGGCATGAAAGTGAAAACAAAGCACCCATTTGAAGGAAGCCTATATCTGAAAAATTGGCGCCGGAAACAAGGCTGTTTTGCAGAAGCAGTTTCAGAGGGAAATGTCACCAAATCTTCAGCCAGTCTTTCCATACCGCTTGCTGATTTAGCACAATGTGGAATGGAATTTCAGCGAAATGTAAATCAAAAAGTTTTTAGGAAAATTTTATTTGAAATACATTTTTAAATTTTAAGTGCATGCAGGTAGCATATACTGTAGGCTTAATCGTTTTTTTAAATAATTCATTCAAGTAAATTAACATAAACATATATTATTCATCATAATTCTTATTAATTATTTATTTTTGTATTCTAGCGTATTATTTAATATTTTCTGATGAAAATTCTTTTTAGCAGCAGAACGGTGATTTAACTGTTCGAGGCGTTTGGGTTGTTTCATTCCATCCTCTTTTCATAACAAAAGTTGATCGAGCATTTGATGTTCTGTGCATATTTAAACAAAATGAAGTTAATATGAAATCCCAGTTAACAGTCAGGCAAGTTATGCATACATATATGTACACTTTATGGAAATTTTAAAATTCTTCAGCGTGATTTATTATATTTTCAATTTCAAAATTTCAGACATGAAGTCTAGATTTATTGTTTTTTTTAAAGTTATCTTTATTTTTACACGGAATGATTCATTTTTTACAGTGATCTGGTTACTTTGGCAATAATTCCACGAACTGTACCAGTGCCTTCAGTTATGATGAAAATCGTTTCTGGTTCTGTTCCTGATACTACTCTACCCCCTGTTACTAAATCCAAAGTGGGAAATAAAATAACATTCATTTGGTACATAACTGATCCATCAGGTGAAATTTAATTTTCAAAGCAAGAAATTGAATAATTTCATAATTCTTTTTATTATTGTAGATATTTTTGGACTTCGCGTCCGGGAATGCACAGCTGAAAACAAGCGTGGATTGTCAGTGAAAATTGTAGAAAATGGATGCAGCACAGAAAGTGTAGCTATACGGGAAATTTCTTACGAACCAGACAATACAAAAGCATACGCAACTAGTCAAACTTTCAAATTTGCTGATCAAGAAGATATTTGGTTCCAGTGTCGTGTTTTGGTGTGCACCAAATTAGGGAAAATCGGAACTCATTACAATTCTGAATCATGCGAAGAAATAAAGGTAATCACACAAAATGTAGATGCAATTATGAATTGCTCAGTTATGAATAAATTTTACAAATTAGAAACTGTCTCTGTTATAAATGAATTACTTTCAGACATGCGGCCATTCTTCACGTTCAAAAAGAAATACAGATGTTTCAAATGAAAATTTAATTGATGAAGATGAAACCATTTTAGAGCAGCACATGCAAGTTGTAGAATTATACAATCAAAATCTGAAAAATAACAAAGATCTGCTTCAACGTAAGCATATTATGTTAACAATAAGCACTTTAATAAAATAAAAATAATATTTTTCTACATTCTAGACATTCCAACAGATCGTGTGATTCCCTACGGCTCAGGAACTTCTTTAATGAAAAAGAGTAAATCATGGAGAATATGTATGAAAAAATGGGTTTTCAGTTTGACTTCAACAGTCACTGTAACTGCTTACATTTTTGCTTTCATAATTACAGCATTCTTAGTCCACTCATCATGCGGTGGAAATTTTCAAAAAGACATATAATCCATAGTGTGCCATAAAATCTTTATTCGTGTTAAATATTTGATCCGAGTGCAGTTTTTTCTTGTTATTGTATTTAATAAAGTATTGTTAAATAAAATTTAAAAAAAGTATATTAAAAATGTTGTTTCTAGAAAATTTCAATAACAAAATTCAAGTTACTGTAGTTAATGTGAAATGCAAAATTGTAACTTATAAAAAAACAGCTTAACAGTTTAAAAATCAGACAGTTTTAGGGCGTAAACATTGCTATGTCAGCTTGTGAAATAAAAAAGTGAAATCAAACTGCAACATTCAGCTTTTTATTCTCATTTAAGAGAAATTGCAACATTGAAAATGTTGCTGTGTTTTCATGTTATTGCGTTAATTTATGATAAAATTCATAATAAATAGTTCAAAAAACACATTAATTAAATATTTCGTCCTATTTATGATCAATAATTAGTAAAATTATTTGTTTTCATCAAAAATTATTATTTTTACAAATTATAATGAATAATTGTAAAAAAAACTAATTCAATTGAATGTCATTATTGATTAACAATGTAATGCTTAAATTTCGTTAATTTTTAGTTGTTTATTAAACAATTAATTGAAAAAATAGACAAAAGAATTGCACGATGCCATTGTTTCATAAAATAACGATTAAATAGAATTTTGTTTTTAGTTTTACCTACTGAAATGGTAGTAATAATTTACGGATAGAAATGATCGCTAAAATTTTATTTATTTAATAAAACAGTGAATATTAGTTAAGTAGAATTTCACAATCAATGCACTTGGATAGCACTGCTTTTCATTTCAATAAACAGTGAAAAACATTGGACAGATATGAAGAAACTTTCATAACAACTGTTTCATAAATTTTATTAAATATACTTTCTCTGATGCAGTTAATTAATTGCATGTGGAGGAGAGGAGCAATTTATTAAATTTATTTAATATCTTTTCAAAAAGAAGTTATGCAACATATTGATTGACATGTAAAATAGAGCTAATAGAACACGGTGATGCTATTGATGAACACCAGTTCAATCAACAATCAGCTTGTATTGCCGGAGGGGTCGGGTCAACGCCTGATGACATGACTCCCATTTAGATGGATTGTAAAATCTGTGCAACTAGTCCCACTTGATCAATTTACGACATTTAGTTAATAAATACTACCAAATATTACCGTTTCTTTTATTTTCCATTTCAAAAATCACTTCTCTTCTCTATTCAAATGCAAGTAAATATGAAAGTTAATTTGTACCATTTGGGGATGAGTTCTGATACTCACGACTTTCCAAAATTATTCGGAGATGTCAAGGTATTTTGTATTTGGTATAATAATTGTGTATTATGTTTTTTTTAATAAAAAACTCACTTTCTACTTTTAAGTTTGTCTGTTGTGGTGGATCGTCAAAGAGGATGGAAAAATTAGCAAATTATTTCACAGAAAACTTGCCTGTCAATTATCCTTATGGTTTCAAGCCAGAAAATCTTTGCCACTCTGATCGCTATGTTATGTACAAAGTTGGACCTGTATTATGTGTCAATGTAAATCTAATTTTTCTTCCTCTTCTTTACCAACAAACAATTTCTTGATACAATATAAAACGATAAGTAAATTTTACTTTTATAGCACGGCATGGGACATGGTTCCATTTCAACCATGCTGCACGAAGTGTTGAAATTATTAAGAATGGCAAACTGTAAAGATACAACTTTCTTTCGAATCGGTACATCTGGGGGATTGGGTAAATTGTTATTTCAAAATTTAAAACAATTTTTTTCAAAAAAATAAAATAAAATTTAGGATTACCAGGCGGAACGGTGGTCATTTCTGAAAGTGTTGTAGATGATTTGCTTGAAGAATCTTTCGAAATGGTAAGATTTTGCCTAGTTATTTTACAAACTCAACCTACAAATGCAAGATGCGATTTGATAATTTTGCACGTATTCAGTGATTAAATTAGTTGTTTAAAGCAATGTATTAAAAAGAAATCAACAGAATCTTTCTTCTCGAACTGGTTTTGTTGAAATTTTAAGCAAAACTGTCAAAACAGTAAAAATTATATTTTATGCATAATAATGCTGTCAAAAAAATTATTTACTTTTATAATGAAGCAAATTAATTATCAAAACTTATCATTCAACAATGATGACACTTCAGGACTTCATTTCAAATTTCTAAAAAGCAATTGCACTAACAACAAGCTTGTAATTTTTAAGCATTTCATTAATTAATTAATTAATTAATTTATTTATTTATTAAGCATATTCTTGGCAAAAGAGTTAGAAAACCAACTCACCTTGACAGCAGTTTAAACAATGAACTGTTGAAAATTGCTACAGAATTGAATTATAATGCTGTAATTGGAAAAACGCTTTGCTCAAATGACTTTTATGAAGGTAAACAATGAACTTGTTGTCCGTTTCTTTTGTATTTTATTAAAATTATGCAAAAATAATTTTCCACGCAGGACAAGCTCGATTGGACGGCGCCTTTTGCGACTACAGCAAAGAGGAGAAGCTTCAATTTCTTCAAAAAGCTCATATCAAAGGTGTAAAAAATATTGAAATGGAATCGTCCTGCTTTTCCGCCTTCTGCACCAGAGCGAATGTTCGAGGTGAATTAATTTGATACTATTTAAAAAAAGCTAAACAGATCACAACAATGTTCACTTCATCTCTTATTTTTTTCACTTTTTAGCCGCTGTAATCTGTGTAACGCTGCTTAATCGTCTCGAACAAGATCAAATTGATGCCATTGATGAACTCGAAGAATGGGAACAAAGACCTGTCAATGTTGTCACGCAATACATTGCACATCATTTCAATGATGCTTACAATTAATTTTCACATACGGATACAATTTTGTTCAATGAAATAGGAAAAACAAATCAATTTACACATAATTTATGTGCTATTTTATTACAATTTTAAATAAATAAATAAATATATATATATATATATAATTCATGAAGCAAATTTACGTTGAAAAAATAAATTATATTTTCTACGTGGGCAACTCTGTAAATATTTAATAATGGAATATAAAAGCAAAATAAAATAAATATAAAAGAATAAATATAAAAGAAAAATTCAATGATGGAAAAACAGCAATGCAATGAGCATCTAAATACCGAAACCTCCAATTGGAATGTGCAAGGTTTGGTTGAAATCGGCAACAGCGATCAACGTTCCGCTATAAAATTTGTGCTCTTTAGGACTGAAATAAATCCATATTCGTTGGCGTTTACCAGCGCTATAATTAATAAATAACTAAATGACAATGACAAAACTGGAAAATATTTCAATAAAATTCTCCTTACACCAAGTCAAATTTCTTGCAGCTTAAAGTGAATACCTCATTATCTAACGACAAATTGACCTGAAAATTCAAAAATAATAAGCATATAAAATGATCCAATTTTCAAAATTATTAATCTCTCATACTGAAGTCGATTCTTCGCTTTTGAAATCGACGCAAATGCGCGTCGTTGTGTGCAATTCAGTGTCTTTAAATCGAACATCCATTGGTGTTGCTCTGAACATTGTTCTGAAAAATGAAATTATTCTTTAAAATGCAAAATACATATACAATATATATATACTTTTCTGCAATAGATAATCCGTCTAGTTTTCGATGAAAACTAGACGCTGATGTGGACAACGAACAACCTGCAGATGTGCTCTGCTTTGAATAACAACTGTTTGGGGATAAATTATATCTGAAATTAAAAAAAAATTGACAATGTCAATTAAATTGTAAAATTACAATCACAGTAAATTATTAATTTACCGAGAAGAGGCTGATTGTTCCACCTCCAAAGCTGCAAAGCTCAAACAGCTATCGGTTTCGCTCCACATTTCTGCGGTCAATTTGATCACAATTTTTCGCAAATTATTGGCAAAAATTTCAGCTTCTGTAGAAGAAGCTGGAATCAATTCGTCTACAATAATAAACGGTTTGAAAGAAAGTACAAGATATTAAAAAAAATTAAAAACCAACAAATAAATTAATTAAAGGGTGGAAGATGCTTAAACACTTTTAAAGAATTTTTTTTTTTAATTCGACATACCAACTACTACACGGTCTTCTCCTTCAAAAACTTCAGTGAATGTAATTGTCTCCTTCGTAAATTGTTTCTTTTTGTACTTTTCCCATCTAAATAAAAAAAATTAATCATAAATTAAAAAAACAAAACAGATTATAAATAACTTACCCGCGTAGATTACGTCTCAATACTTCTTCATTCCAAAACATGGATACGTAAGCCACAATGCCATTGTGAGGCACATCATTTTTCTTGACGTTAAAATGCACATCCTGAAATTATTTTATTATGCAAAAATTGATATAATATATAATTTCTTTTCACCATTTCCGAGTCGCAGTTTATTACAAAAGCCTTCGGTTCCACTGTAAATTTTTCATCGTGAAGCATCTCATGAGCAAAAGGATCTAATGAACAAAAAACAAGTATTCATACAGAAAATGAAAAGCGAAATAAATTAATGAAAAATATCTAACCAGCATATGGAACGCTTTTCACAAAAGCAGGCAATGAACCGGCATTTTTCAACGTTAGCCTGCCGTGAAAGTTGCCGTTGGATTGAGAAATTAATTTCACTTCAACAAGCTTTTCCGGCGGCAAGCATTGTTGACCGGCAATCATTACAGACGCCGTACCACCATAACCATACAGTCGAATCTTGAATTTAAATATAACAACAACAACAACAACATTAATAAGGTGAAAAACAAAATTTGAATAAAAAGCACACGGACCACAAATTCTTCTTTTGTTTCTTCTAGTCGAAACAAAATTTTGCCTGTGTGATAGCCAACCGATTTTGGTCGAAATGAAACAATCAAACGATGACTCTCTTTGGCGGAAAACTGCATCAATGCTTTAGAACTGGCATTTTCAAGCTGTGATTGAAAAGTGAAATGGATTTTTTTTTTAATTTTCATAATAAACAAACAAATCTACTTGAAAACACTGGTCCTGGTGCTTGATTGAAACGCGAGTTCGAATTTGCCCAAATTGAGACGTGTAACGGACTAAAACTGAATTCGAAACGCTGCTATTCAACGGCACGCATCCGAATGACAAATGGCGTTTGTTGGCTTCCAAATGACCATCCGCATGCTGTGGTAGAGCAGTTGTAACCTGAGCAGGCACTTTGGTACGGTTGATCGTGTTCGAAGGAACGGCCGGCATTTTGAATTCATCCACCAACTGAGGAGCAGTTGCAATTGATGATGCAGCGGCTAAAATGAAAAAAAATCCAAATAATTCACATACACCAACAATGAAACCACAACCATTGGATATTTGTTCACATCTGCTTTCATCTTGAGAAACAACCGTTCCCGGCAAGTTGTTCGAAGATGCAACTTCAGTTTGACGTTGCTGCCGTCTCAATGCAATCGAAACGTCCGTGCTCATGATAATCTCAGCCAGTGCACTGGCGGAATAATTGCTTGTGCAATCGAAAAGTATTCTCCTCAAAGCGGCTGTCGGTGAATCACACGCCGACTCCTCCTTCCACCACTTGTTGTCAGCATGCTTCAACAGACCGACGCCCTCTGGTTTCCTTGTACAAGAGTCACCTCCACGCATAGCGTCTTCACTAAGATCAACTGACGACAATTTCTTGCCAACATCTCCCACTTCATCTTGTTCAAGACGATTCGATTTGAACTGTAAAATTGAATAATTTTAATACAACCAATCAAAGTACAATTCTCAATTCACCTGGTAAACTGACAATTGTCGTTGATCAGAATTGTGCTTGTCGGTCAATTTTGACTGTTGAAATTTCAAACTATGCAAAGCAGATGCACAATCAGACGGTCTTGCATACGCGACACCATTGCAAGAGGATTCTTGTTCTGATTGAATCGTCTTGTCATTGTTGGAATGAGCACTTAATCCGAAGGTAGGCTTAAAAAAAAATGTCAACACGCATTATTACAACCACAACTACTGAAACTGAACTTCATGAAAAATTACAATTTCCCCTTCAATGTCATCGTCGGAATTTATCTGGCCAACAGGTGCCGATTTACCACCAAAAACTTTCGTCAATTCACCTCCATTCAAGCTTGCCGACCAACTTCCGGTCAAAACATCCTGCTTATTGGATGCAAATTAACAAATGGAAAAGAAAAATAAAACTCAACTCTACCTTCACCGGCATGCTATTTTTAGAAAATTGCAGCTCATCTTCACGGAACAATTTCAGCTTTTCCTCGTTGTCTAATAATGAAACAAATTTAGCAAAAAGCTAAAACTATTAGCATCGTTCGACCAAATAAACCTAGTTGAAACTATTGACTATTTTTGATTTGAACCTTCCAACTGGAAAAAGTGCAATTTCAATTCTATTTAAATGTTCAAATAAAATATGTTCAAAATTCTCTTTTCTTTTGTCAATATTCACTTCACATTGAAATTTAATAATAAATATTTAATCTGTTACATTATTTATTTTTATTGCAATTTTATTAACTATTCATTGTTACAAATATGCTTACACATATGGAAATAAATCTGAACATTACAACAGTGGTGTCATTTTCTCTTACGAAGGTGATTTTAAAAAGCACAAAAATATACCTGTAATAAACACTGCATCGTCCGAAATATTATCATTGTTACACAGCAATTCAGCATTTGAAAATCCTGATAAATGAACTAAATACCATTTATCAACGTCTGAAATGAAAATAAAAATACCGACCAGAGCTGCTAGAACTTCTCGCTTCCCCATTTACGAAATTCGGTAATTTTGCACTCCATTGAAGATTCTTCATCGTCAAACCAGAGCTGCAATTTATCGCTTCCTTCATAGTATTTCGACGCAAAACCGTGTTGCTCACAGGCAAATACGAAGACATCTTCTCACTTTCAAGTGGACAAATTGGAGACGACGAACGAAATACAGGCGCAGTAGCTAACCCGTCGTAATTGCTGCCTGCTTGAATAGTCAAATCTAAAGTCAATCTAATAATAAATCAACGCACTAAAATCTTCCGTCTAAAATAATTAAATACAAAGAAACAATAAATCATCAGAGCATTCTAACTGCGTGATCATCTTCAATTTTAAACCGCAAATTTTCAATTTATACAATATAACAATATTGTGACAATTTATAACATCTTCCTGCAATGACTTTAATTTTACACATTAAAAACTATTTTTCAAACAATGATGCACTTAAGCAGTATTTTTCTAATAAGCGATTATTTTAATTAATCAATGAATAATTACAAAACATCAAACCTGTCAATAACTCATCTTTGCTTTCTGGATTGTCTATTTCTTCGATAGAATTAAATTCAGCCATTAAATCGTCTAATTCGGCTTGATCAATGCGAACTTCTGGAATTGAGTAGTTCAAATTCTCTTCTGGAATTATGTCATTTTTTATTGTAGACTTCGGTTGAACTGCCGCTTTCATCAATTTCGGCTGATTGTAATTTAAAAATTTTTCTAAGTTTTCCATATCTATGCTGTTATTCGTAAATCCTGAAACAATGCCCGTAAATCAAAAAGATTCCCTTATTGAAAAAACAAAAGCATACCTTTAAACGTTTCAGATGAACTTCCTGGTAAAGATGATTCATCAGCTTCACAATCACTTAATTTACCATTGTTTCTAAATATTTTACATAATGTAAACTGTAGAAGTAACATAACATATAAAGTAGACTTTAAACAAGCAGTACAAAAGACAATAATAATATATCAAAATTTTGATAAATAATAATTTTACTACATAATTTATTGTTTTTCACATTCTAAAAAATATTATAACATTCACAAAAGTTCAAAATGTGTGCACAAAATGCTAAAACGTTGGCGCCTTGTGAACAACCTCACCTTGGCTTAATTACGGTCGATTTGGCGATTGGTTCTGGAAAGCATATTGGTGTTTGATCATCAAAAAATAAGGTGTCTCGAGGATAAGCTTCGTCAACATCGACAGTAAAGCAGTCCAAATCATCCGGGCGCACACCACCTGACATTTTGAAGAGCTACAACTAACCAACAAAATAAAAACTACTTTCAATGCAATACCGTACAATTAATGATAATCAAGCTCACTTTTAATATGGTAACGTAACCCATTTTATTACTGCACACACATAATAATTAATAATATTTTATTCCGATATAAATTTTAAAAATAACTAGATGAATATTTTCATTAAATATTAAAATTTAACTTGACAACTATTAAGATCGCGCAATTAATAAATTGCGTAATATAAAATTAGTGAAACTCAGGTAACAGTACTAAAGTTATGCACATTAATTTAATAATTTAATTTTTTCATTAATTGTAATAAAGTAAAATCAGCATTATAAGAATTTAAAATCAGTGGATTGTAAACTAGCTTTAGTGACAATTCAAAAATTGCCATCATATTTTGCGTTAGTGTGTCTAACATACTTCAGCTTTCAACACAAGTTTTATTCAGATAAAGCTTACAAACATTACACAGTATTCACGTTAAAATCAACAGAACACTGCTGCAAACAACGATAAATACCACCGGCTGTTAATTCAACAAGCAACACGTCCAAACAGTCGCCACCCCACCTGATGTCAATTACCAACTATCTCTGGTTTTTTTTAGCATTTCGAACGTTCAGGTTCGAATTCTGTTAACTATTTTCTGTATATCATTCAGAATAAACCGAATCTAAATTTTACTTAATAATTTTTCATTTTACAAATAAGTTTTATGATCATAAATGTTACGTCATGTTTACAGTGTGAAATATCTTGATTATTTTTCAGACTGTGATTCAATATTTTCTTATTGTTTTAATAAAATTGGGAAATTGTAATGAAACCAATTTTTTAGGAAGCCTATTATTGTGTAAATTCAAGATGAATTATTAAAAGGATGATTGATAGTTACGCCTTGCATTATTAATAGTTTGGGTAATGAATCATTTTCATGAAATTGTTAAAGCAATACTTTATATTTTTACGTGTTTGATTTAATGTTTTATAATTATTTATTTTTTAATTAATTTCATTGTCTTCTTGAGAAAGTACTCACTTACAATGACTATAAAGAAATCTTTTTATTTTGTGATTTAAATAGAAATAACAGAAATCCAAAATAATTTTGAAACTGCACAATGGATATGCCAGCACTGGAGGAAGAAGCTTTTTCAGTTGCCGTTAAGCAAGTAGCTGCTATGCTTCGACGACCTGATCAGCTAGAAAAATTAAGCCATTACAAACAACGAGCATTGAGAAAGAAGGTATGCGCTTCTGAATTTGAATTAACTGATTTACCGTTAATATATGTTATTATTTTAAAATTTAGTATTAAATGTTTTGTAATGTTGATTGTGACAATGTTGAATTTATGCACATCTCATGTTTACAAAAATTATGTCGATTTTTAATATCGTAGGCTGCTGTGGAAGCTATGCTCAAAACAGCAGTTCATTCTCAACTGGAAAATGTTCGAACTGGTCTAAATCAATTGCAGCTGATTTCTAAAGATGTCGCGACAATACAAAAGTGCAGTACACAAATAATCAAAGAACTTGATGGGATTCCAGCGTTAAAAAAAAAGTTACAAATTTTACATGAAGAAAATCGAAAACATATTCAGGTTGGAAATACTGCATTCATTTTTTTATTCATGATTTTCTATAATTTTATTATGTATATATGATTAAAATGAATATTTATTGAAGAATTTTAAAACAGAAATTTGATATCATATTTAGTGCTCTACTGCAATCGAAAATTTAAAAGCGATTTATGAAATTCAAGATACAGTTGATCAAACGTATGAATTAATCAACTCTGGAAAGTTACTTCACGCCCATCAAAAGTAACAAAATTTATCAATTTATTTGTATCTTTGATTTCAACCAATTTAAAATTGCAGTTTAATGGAATTGGAAAATGCAAGGGACAATGTGATGTTTGAAGTTTTCAAAACAAAAGCAGAAAGTGTATACGATCAAAAAGTAAAGTTGGTCAATGAATATATTCTTATTTGAATGAAATAGCATTTTCCTATTATCTACTATAAATTTTTAGTTTGAAAAATTCTGTATATTTGAAATTTTGAACTTTTATTTTGAAAAAATTATAAAACAGTATAATATTATCAATTTATGCGAAATATATTGTTGTTTTAGCTTTTCAAACAAATGTAAAATTTAGATTTTAGCAGATTATTTTTGTGAACTTTTTAAACTTGCCGATGAGCTATCTAAACAGCTCTGGTATATCATTGGACGCACTTTGGAAGCAGTTCGTGGAACGGATCCTGGACCACAGCAGTTGGTTACCTCTTTGAGGATCATTGAACGAGAAGAAAGGTAATTATTTATTTATTTATTTATTTTTGATTAATATTTATTTATAAAGCAATTGTTGGATTGGTAATTTTATTTTAGAATTGACGAATTTTGTCTTCAACGTAAGCAGGATACCGGCTTTATGCCAGTGGGACGCCCTCGTCAATGGCGTACGAAATGTTTTGACGTTTTGACAAATATGGTTAATCAGAGGTTGTTGGTTAATTTTTTGAGTTATTCTAAGATATATATATATTATAATATAATTTATCCTTAGGATTGAAGGAAATCAACTTGAAGATCGCATACTGCACAAAGAATGGCTTGCCAGATATTTGGAACTCATTCGAATGACTGTTGTTCAAGATTTGCGAGTTGTCAAAGTTATATTTTGTCATTGCCTTTTTGTAAAATTTTCCTATTTGTTTCTAAATAAATTGCTTTAGAGTGGCTGTATTCCTTGTTTTCCTCCTGAATATCACATTTTTGATCGTGTCTTGTTCATGTATCATACTAGTATTTCCAACCGGGTAAGCTTTAAATTTTAAAATCATCAGGAAAGAAAATAATTTATTATTTCTTGTTTAACTTTAAAAATTAAAACAGCGATTGAATTTTTTGTTTCTCGATTAAAGCAGTATGCATTATAGGAGCAAAAAGTTTATGTTTATTTTATTAACTTTGTATAGAATAATGTTCCAATTGCAGAAGAGTATGATTGAGTGCTTACTAATTACTTTAAAACTTTTATATTTATTCGTAGTGATATTCAAATTTAATTTTTTTAACGTTGCTTTCAAATGCATTATATTGTAATTACATTGTCATATTAATGGCATTAATGTTACGGTGTTGCAGTTACGTGAAATAGCGGCAGACAGCTTAGAAAAAAATGAACTCATACAATTGTTGAGTTGGCTGCGAATTTACAGGTTATTAAAATGTTTTTGCAGAATTGTTTAATTTTTAAATCACTGTGAAATTTCAGTGGAAAAGACATGCTTGGACATGTAACGCTGGGTATAGATGCTCAGAAGTTGGTTGCAGACCATCCTTTATTGCCTCGAAAGACTGTCACAGAATTGATGAACAGGTTTGAAGTATTAAAGAAAATTAAAAGTTTTAAACTTAATTCATCGACTGTTTTAGATTCATAGAAATAACGAAAAATGATTTACAAGATTGGCTTGGTAGAACGTTAGTTCAAGAAAAAGATGTATACGTGTGCAATTACTTTGATATATATATTGTCTGTCTAATTTACACTTTTAGGATTGGTACAAAGGAGCCAGCCCAGAAACTGATTGTTACAATCAATATTATACACCGTTAGCTTCTATTTTATTTCAAATGATAGATGATCAGGTATTAGATGTTTCAAAAGACATTTATTATACATACTGGCCAGTTTTAGATGCAACTGGGAAAAGAGATGGGCAGTGAAACAATTCCTAATATTTTGTTTGTTTGTGTGGAGGAGATGCTTACGTTTACTAATCAGTATAAAGGTAAGTGTGCGTTTAGTTTTTTCGTAGTAATATTTGCTTTATTTTTTTAGAGGCATTTCAAGCATTTTATAATAAACATTTCGAGGATCGAAGTCGTTTCAAATATTTTACTCAAACGATGGTAATTACTGAAAATTTGAATGTGAGCCTAGCAAAAAATAAGCTTGTATTTAACGGCAAAATTTTATTTCTAGGTTTCAATTGCAAATGTATGTTTGATATGTGTAGAATCGTCGGAAAAGCTGAAAACAAATGTTCGCCTGTCAGTTCAGTGGGAATCTCCACAGAACAGCTCAACGCAAGTTACTAGTCCAAGACCGCAGTCGATGAGAGCAGATCTTTTGCAAAATATTGAACAGTTGAAAGATCGTTGGAATTTAAATTCTCAGATTGCGTAATTTTTTTCTTATTGCGTAATTTAATAAAATTACATACTGTCATATTTGCTGTAGAGTTAAATGTTTACTTAGCGAAGTAGTGACAGATGTAACTCCTCAACTTGCACTAATTTTATCTTCGAAATGGTACGTAGTTGACAGTTCTTCATTATTTTTTTTCAGTTTAATATTCTTGCAGGCTGGGAACGTTATCAGCAGTGGATACAATTTGCTTTACAATAGAAGATTATTATCAAGATCATTGTCATTTAAAACCATCCCTTTTGAATAATTTATTGATGGAATTGCAAATTCGAGTGGTACAAGAATACATGAAAGCTTTTGAAGCTCGGTAGAGAATTTAAGATTTTTAAATCTACAAAGGCTGTTCGAAAATAAGATTCTTTTTTGTTTAGACGACTTACTTTTCAAAATTATGAAGAAAGAAAAGCGGCCTCTGATCAGCTGTGCAAAGAAGCGGAAAGGATGAAGGAATTGTTCAATCGTTTAATAAAACAAGAAGATGATTCATCAGAAGAGGTGAATTGGTGGGATTTGGAAAGGAAATGAACACTCCTAACGTTTTCAATCGTTTTAGTTTGAAACTGTTACAAGCGTTCTGTTAGCGGTGACAGAAGTGATGTCACTTCGGGATAAATCTCTGTTGGCATTGGAAGTTAGCAGCTTTGTGCAAAAGTATCCAAATATTAGTGTCGAACAATTGTCTGGCTTGATTCAAATGCGCGAAGATGTTGGCCGTTCTGAAGCACGACAGTTAGCTCAAGAGATAACAGCTCAGAATAAGCTCAGGCCTAAATTGCAAGGGAAAATTGCAAATGTGTTTGACTTTTGATTGACCTTTGTTAAAGCTAACCATTTGCCTTACATTTAGTTTTATCTTTCCGAAACTTTTCAATTTGTATAAGACATGTTTGAATTTTCTTCAGCAATTTCTCAATTCAAATGGAATACTGTAACTACGGAAATGTGACCAAACTTAATTATCATAAATAATTAACAGAAAAATAAATAAAGCAGAGTTTAATAAATTTTCTGATAATTTATTGGCGCTTCCGTGGATTTATCATAATGATATGCCAATCATACGATCGTTTGGTACCAACAGTTGATTTTGAAAAGTTTCTAAAATTATTTAAAAAATGAAAATGCATCGCTTTTAATTATGACTAACAATTCTGTTTACATTTATAAAATTTTTATTCGACACTAGCATTACAATACACTTGTGTGATACAGTATGAAAAATTAAATCAAGTTCAAGCGAAGGATACTGTATTCATTTGGAAGTTTATTTGTGCTGTACAGTTTGTTATTTTTGCTTGCATCATGTATAATGGTATCGGTTTACAAACCGCTCGAGGATCAGGTACCAGTGGTTATGTGCAGAAAAATCTTGCCCATGTAGTGGTGTCCAAAGATAAACAACTATACCGGAATGAAGATGACATCAAACGAATGGAAAGCAAAGTAACGCGAAAACCTAACAAAGAACTGATTTTACACGAGCGGAAGCGGAAGATTGAATTGAAATGTCTGGAAATGCAAGATTTGATGACCGAGCAAAAGTAACCTATTTTTCAATTTTGCATATGGTTTATTTGTCATGTTATTTTCGCAGCTAAACGGACATTTGCAGTGTGTTATTTTCGATATTAATGAATAGATATTTTACATTAATTGCATAATCATATGTTGTTGTTATTGTTTTCATATATTGGTGGTGTTTATTTTTAATTTAACCAGGAAATATGGATTTTAATTGATGTAATTGTTTAAATTGCTGAATTCACAATCGCAAAGATGGCATGAATGAGTATTTCTAACTTTTTTATTTTCGGTTTCGGCTTGTACAGTATTTTTGAAAGAATTGTTTGTGGAATTGTTGTTTACATATGTCTGTGTTTTGTGTGTCGCATGTCTTGATGCAGTTAAAGTATGTATATTGACAATGAAGTATTAATGTAATGCAGTGAATTAATAGGCTATGGTTATTATTGAAATGTATTAGCTTCGGTGCAGTCTTCACAAACTACATTGTACGTTTATTTTTATAGTTACCCAGAGGAAGAAATACAAGAGAAGGTGGATAAATATCGTGCATTGTTGAGGAAGAAGTTGGAAGAAGAAGGTGATGTTGATGATGACGAAGTGGCAAACGAAAAAAGGGTTAAAGATAGTCACATTATGGCCGAAATGATGCAAGAAAAAAACGATCGAATTCGAAGAGCTTTGAATATAAAAAAAGATCACGTTAGCGGTGCTGCATTTAAATTCAACGAAAAGAAAGCTGAAATGGCTGAATTGGCATCTTTGAATAAAAATTTGTCAGTAGAAATGTGCATTTTATTGTCAATGAACTGAAAGATGACGTAAAGTTGGTTTCAGGTTGCAGCGTCCAGTCGCAGAAGTTGAAAAAAAAGAAGAAGCAGATGAAGAAACGAGCGAGACATCTTCTGCTTCTTCTTCTTCTTCATCTTCAAGTGAAGACAGTGACAGTTCCACTGACTCGTCAGATTCAGACGAAGAATCTAGCTCGTCAACATCTACAGTTAGCTCAGATTCGTCAAGGTTTATTATTATTATTATTATTATTGTTATTGGGTTATGAAATTTTGTTACCAAGTGAGAAAATCTTTTTAAGGGAGGTAAAGCAGAAGACATCTAAACGAGTGTTTCGTGAGGAACCTTCGAGAAGAGATGGAAAAAGACGTCGACGGGAATCGTCTGACAGAGAACGATCTTCTCGTAAAAGAAGATCCCCATCTCCGAGAAACGTTTCCACCAAGCAGCGGGATAGTAGCAGCAAAATAAGTAAAAGTAAAGACAGTGAAAGTTATAGAAAGCGACGTGCTGAAAAAAATGACGACGATCATTTATCCAAGGAAAGACGAAAAGAGACAAAGTCGAGGAATGATTCCAAAAAGCGTCGGCATAAATCTGAATTATCTAGACGATCAACGTCGTCATCTCCAAGGGCACGACGACATCATTCGAAACATGACGAAAGGAATGGAAATAGAAAGTCAAAAGAGGAACATAGAAAAGAAAGAAAGCACAAATGAAAAATTGACAGAATTAACTGATTGATTGATTTAAATTATCTCACCTACGATATTATTATTATTATTATGTTAACATTTTTATGGAAACAATGGAAAATATTTTAATAAAATTTCTTTTAGTTGAAATGTGAAGCATTTTAAAGTTTCTGTTGTTCTAAAAATTGACATCAATTTTAGAGATACAAATTGTGGTAGATTTACTTCAGAGAACAGAGAGCTTGATAATTTGAAAATTTTCAAGTTTTTTCAAAAACCTCTGTACCTTATTAGTGTAATTCGAGAAATCAAAAGAACAAAAATGACAATTTTCTTTCTGAATGTTTGTTTGGATTTATTATTTTTCATTTAAAATTTCAACTATAGTTATAGTTTTTATATGTAAATTTTTCAATAACTGCTCACTGCGCTTGCATACCTCTGTTTGTTGTTGAAGGGAAGAAAATAAATACAAAAAAAAATAAAATAAAAGGATGCGCAAAAAGGCAAGGGTAAAATTAAATATGAATAATAAATAAATATGATGATGGCTTTTCATTTGTGGAACTTTGTTCGTGGTCATCGATGCCTGATTGGACCGCGATCGGTCATCGGTGTGGAAATGATGGAACAACGTTTAGTGGCTGTCCGAGGGGTGAATGATCTCGACCTGGCAACTGCAGACAAATTCGACGAACGAACCACTGAAACTCTGTCGGCTAGTGAAAATGAGCAACGGCTCTGCTGCAAAATGAGTCGACCGTCGCCTTGAGCTGGTGTAGCCAAAGGTGACAACTGACCACTGCACAATTCAGACAAATGCGAAGAATAACCGTCGGCAAGAACCTGTGGAAACGAATATTTTGAATGCAATCACAAACAAACAAACAAACAAACAAACAGAAAATGAAAATCAAAATAAACAATCCCATTACTAGGCATTCGGGATGCAACTTTTTGGAAACTCTTCCAAGAGCAAAAATTCGATTCGCCGGCAGACCAAGTTCCGCATATCCGCGAATATCCTTGGCGGAACCATAAGCGACGTAGATGCGCAGACCACAGTCGGTGATCAACGATTTCAATGTGTTCGTCTTTTGTTTGAGCAAATCAGTCGAGAAGCCTTCGTTGAAGAACAACAAACCAAACGGAAAATTATGCTCCACTAACCAAGCGGTGACGATGCGTTGCTGCAAGTCCGGCCTAGCTGATATATAAACAATCAAATATCCCAAATCTTGCCAATAACGAACCACATCCACAGCCGACGGCCTGACGCGAGGATTTTTGCCGGTCAACGAAACGCTGGCCGTGAACGAACCATCTATACTGAACACCACGCATTCAGTATCCCGAGGTAGAACGGCCAGTGACATGTCCAAGCTGGAATTGTCGCCCCGGACAACCATCCTCACTGGATACAGACCAACGGGCAATCGTTGACCATTGGTCAATTCGAATTTCAGTCGACCGTGACTGTCAGTCAACGTTGAACCACACAGAATCCACTCTCCAGTTTGCACATCGCGCATAACGTACACGTCCACGAGCTCACCGCTCAAAGCGACCATGTCAAAAGGACCATACATAAATCTTGCCTAAAATTATACAAGTACAAAAAAATGAATAAAAATGAACATCATGGAACAAGTATCATTCTAACATGCAAAATTTGATCCTGATTTTCATTCACAGCAACGTCATTGGCCCTGTGATTGGCAGCGATATTTTTCACTTTCAACGTGGTATGCCATTTGAGCCATTTGTCGGTGGATTTTGCCTCAACCAATGAACCAACTTGACGATTTTCAGTCCAAAAAACATCACCGCAAATAAATTGACGCAATATGAACGCACACACGTCTTTCGATTCCCAAAAGCTGGCGTGGAAAATATCCGACAACGATGCAAGCGGCAATTTGATCAAATCGACCGGTGAAAAAAGAGCATAATCAAGCCGCTTGCATCCCCACCATTTTGACAACAAGGTTGATATTCGATCGGCAGATTTTAAATCTGTTAAATCAAAAATAAAAAAATACTCTTCTTCAATTCAAATAATGTGTGCATAGCAGAAATGCAAATTCAACTCTTGCATATACATACTATTTTCTGATCGACTACATTCACTGCTGAAAGAGGCGACACTGCGTCGTCTGTTGAACAATGGATTCTTTTCCAAATTTGGTGTCAATGAATGCTTCTCAGAAGCAAACAACGAAACACAATCAAGAATATGCACCGACTGACCATCGCCCAGTGGAAAACGTTCATAGCGTGGTATATTTACCGGCGGTATGACAGAAAATTCAGCCAAAAGCAGCGGTTCAATGCGCACTGAACACGGATCTGTCGCGTAATACAAATTATACACTTGCTCGCATCGTGGTACAGCAAATGCAAACGAGTCTACAGTAAAAAGTAATATTTCGTTGAAAATTTTACTAATAAATTCAAATTCTTTTCAAAACTCATTCATTTCAAAAAATAAATAAATGAATAAATATCATTGTTAATCTAAATTTTTTGGATACTATATTTTTTTTTTTAATTATGCACAACATCAAATGAAATTACATATGATAATACAATATTGAGGAAGAAGTAGAAGAAGATATCAGTCAAGTTTCATTTATTATTCAATACAGATTGATGATTAATATTAATTGCAATTGATAATTAAAAATAAAAATATTAAACTAATAAAAATAGCATCTTCACTAGAATTTAAAATTAATCATATAAAAAATCTTCTGAAATGGTTTTCAAAAGAAAAAAAGTATTTTAAACTTGATCTGCAAAAAGCATGTGTTCTTGACATGCTTAATGCATATAAACTAGTGCAAATGAGCTAACTATTCATGTGACAAAGCACGTAACGTTCGTCATCAAGTGACAATTGGTTAAAAGAAAAAAAATTCACATCGCTTCCTCTATTCTTATCATTCCTTCGATAAATTTTTAGTCAGAAAAAATGACGCAAAAGAAAAGCCGCTTCTAGGAAATATTAATTTCATATCTACCGACGAATCAAATTAAACTCTACACATATTTTACATTCAACTAAATTGCAAACATATTTAAATCTCAATCTCATATTTAGTAACTGAACTTGACATGAGAGAAATATTTTCTTTTTTGATGAAAATATTTTTTCTTGAAAATTTTCATATGTTCTAACCGTAAATAAATTGCATTTCAATCTGCTCTTGCTGACTGGATGATCAATGTGAAAGTGAAATAAATGCTCACTCGAATTGTTGGCAATTTTGCGCATCACAAGCACATAACCCAACGATGTGCCGAACAAGAACAAATGCTGAACAGGAAATGAAAATTCAAAACTTGCTAAATTGTCACCATCAACAACAACCATTTTGGACAATCTGCCAGAGTTATCATTGTCAACTTTGGTTCCAAGAGAAGATCCACCAACTAAACTTGTATTACAAGAAACAATAGACGATGGAGTGGAAGTCAATTTCTGCAAAACCAAAAATTCAATACGTTGAATAAAACAAAAATTAAATTAAATTAAATGAATATATAATTAAATTGAAGAAATCATTTTCTATCACCTGTTGTTGATCGAGTCGACGATCAAGTGGATCGCTGAAATTAACTGCTCTGCTAATCGTCAAGTCACACAATGCGTCGAAAGCTAACAAACCACCAATTGCATCACCACAAATGGATACCTGATTTTGTAATAAAATATATAACAATAATAATAATTCTTTTTAGCATAACAAGTAACAACAACACACTTTGCCATCAAATCCAACACCTTCATCACTTTGCAAAAAATCAGAATAAACTTGGTTGGCCTTTTGCACAATCGCAACAATAGATTCAGCGTATTTAGACGATGAAACTGACAAGATTGGAATTAGCGATGGAATGAAATTCCAAAACTGTCTCGACATATCCAAATTCTGACCATATCCAATTCCATAAGGGCATATACTAAACGTTATTTGAATAAAAATTCAAAAACTTTTTTTTACTCAATTCATTCTTCATTATCATTATTAAAAATATTAAAAGCATGCATATGTAACATTTTAAATTGATCAATCACCTTTGCAAGAGCTTCAAACTTTCACCAAACGAATTTGTACATGGCACCAATCGTACAGCTATTGCTCCGTGCATTATTTCGTATTGTGCTTTTATGACAGATTCAAGTGTCATTCTAAGATCAGAAAAAACATTATAATTAAAAAAAATTATTTCAATATAATACATTTTAATATAAATAATATGAACCGAAATAAAGATAAAAAAAAACAACCGAAAAGTGTTGAGATCAAGTTGTTTCGAATGACTGAGAACGTTGTCATGGCCACTGTCCAAAATGGAGCCGCCGTGAAATAAAAGCAAAAGATGTTTAATCTTATTATCACTAGTAGATAATGAATTGCTAACTTTTCGACTGCTGTACTCTGAATTATCTAAATAAATTAAATACTTTTATTTCAAAAAAAATATAATAACAACAAAAATACAATATTTATTACGAATGCATTTATGAAAGATGAATAAAAAAAATTACAAACCACTCTGCATTGGAAATTGATACTGCACTATTTCAGATGAACATTCTTCTACAATAATAGATTATTAAGAAAGCTGAAAAAATAAACATAGCATGACTAATCATAGCATTACCAACAGCATCGTAAAATTCCTCTTCGTCATCTTCAAACACGGACAAAATATCTGTATCCGGGTTCGCTGCATTGGACATAACAATGACTTCTGAAAGTACAAAAATATTCCCAGTAGTAAAAATGATTAATGAATAATATTATAATCTTGTTACCAGTTGCAGAATTTTTGTTTTTAATTTTTTCAAGATAACGCCTTGTTTCTGCACTTAAACAGTCGTCAATTTTAGCAACATTTGCCATCTACAAGTTCCCACAATTACAAAATAACAATACAGTAATTGTGTACAAGAACACACTTTTGCTTGAAGAGCTAACTGAGCTTCATTTTCCAAACGTCTGACATCATCAATGGTAAGTCCGCACCATTCATCTTGCCAAGCCCAAGCTTGCCTATGGGCTCGCAGCATCACTTTACGAAGAGCTGAAATAGCAATACTGTAGCGATTAAAAATTTCAATCTATACCAATTGTACATTGAATTACCATAGTCATGTATGAATTTTTCAATTTTCGACTGCATACCCCAGTAACAAAACTGCACCTTGCACAGTTTGTACGCGCACATTATTGGACGTCCATTCTCTTGACAATCTTTAATCCAACTTTCTTTCAACGGACCACGCCCAGTGACGGTCGATTTGTACAACTTTGGATCTTCATCTTTGCAATAATCTTGAGCTGGATATGAATCATTGACAATGTCCATCAAGTCTAAAACAATTTATATATGATTTCAAATTATCCAATAAATAAATTAATTAATTAATTTACCAACAATACGATCGTTCAATTGACTAGATGTCAAATTGAAAACGTTCTCCTGTATGCCAGCATCATCGAAATATTTTGTTTCTACTTCGAGTGAAAATTTTTCCACAAATGGACATGAGAATTTTGTTTTCGTGTGCGGATAGGCGTTCCACGCTTCTTCCACAACTCGCAACGCTGACTCGGGCAAAATGGATCGAAACCATGCTAAAATGCTACTTGATTTTTAAAATAATATTTCATATCTGATTTGCGCAAAGCTATTGTCAAGTTCAAACAACAAAGTTCAATAATGTAAATTTTAAAAAAATAATAATTTTTAATTCTATGCATAAAATAAAAATAATTATTGAAAGTTAGTCAAGTGAAAAAGTAATCAGTCAAGATAATTTGATTGAATAGTAAGGAAAAAAGCAAAATAATAAATCAATCACTACGCTGGACGAACGCATCATTATTATTAATTACGAATCATTCTGTCATATGTTGCGTTCACAAAATTTAAATAAATAAATCACACATGTAAAAACTAGTGATATAAAATGCATAAATTACTGAAGATGTGTAAAGTGAAACAACAAACCGGGTAAATGATTGCCAATGTGATAAATTTTAAACGTGTACTGTCCACATTCTCCACTTGCATCATCATTGTACGGCTCATTGACTATAATTTCCACTCCACAGCCAGCTCCTTTCGTTTCTTCTTGACTCTTTTTCTGCATTTAAAATTAATTAAAATCAAAAATGTACAAAATTTTAAAAAAATATGAATAAATTATCTGAAATTTCTTCAAATCATTTCTTTATTGCTACATGACCGTAGTGAAATTGAATTTAAAAACAATAATTCCAACTTTTAAAAGTATTTTTTATTCCTTCTACATGTAAAAATGAAAAACATCAATTTGATCAGATCTGATCAAACTGAACTTTTGAAACTTTCAATTACAACTAACACTTCCAAAAAGCAAGACTGAAAAATAACGCAATAAATATTTCAAAAAAGGGATAAACATTTACGCGCATTATTGTTAATTTATTTCCAACTACTGAACATAGTAACTTAAAGAAGAAGGAAAAAAATCAATCAAATGTAAAATTTTCCACTTTTTGCAATTGAATTTAAATTTCAAATTTGCGGCAATATTTTTCTCAATTCAACTGTTCTCCTTTCACAGTTGTGTGTGTGTGCATTCAATCAATTGTGTTAACAACGTTGGCAAACATCCAAAAACACCATCATTTTCTAATAATGACCAATAATAATTAACATTTTGATGGACAATTTAAATTTTTTCAGTTACGCAATCACAGCAAAGATCAGAAAAAAATAAACAACATGACGTGTGTAGAGCAGTTGTGATTATTATTTAGCCAAGTGCTGGCGGTTCACTTGCTCTCAAGTTAGCTGGTTAAAATTAAAAAAAAAAAGCTAACATTTATCCTTTTCCCATTTTCAAGTGAAACAGAGATTTGAATTTCAAATTGGCTTGTATTCATTCTCGTTACACACAACAAAAATGGAGACAACTTGGAAAGCATATATACAGAATGCTTGTTTGCAACATTTCAAAAATAACTGAGACGAGGAAGCAGCAAGCGTGCTTAACATTTCCCGGATGATAAACCATCTTGTGACGCAACAAATTGTTCAGAACTGTCTAAATTTATGCATCAGATGTCTCTTTTTGACATAACGAAAAACAACATTAATTAACAATATTAAGCAAATGAAATGCAATTTGCTTTCCGCTTAACGAAAAGGAAAGTTAACACGCACGCGTATATTATACATATATATATATATACACGCACATGCATGTGTGCGCGTACAAACATGAAAACATTCGATTAGCTTCCATTAAGTTAAAAAGCTTGACTAATTAACCATCACGAGATTGAACGCGATGAAAAATGTCGGAAAAAAGTCAAAGTAAACTGAAAATCAATCAAACGATCAAAACCTTTGTTAAACATATTTTAAATAAAAATAAAATATAATAATAATAATAAATGAAATTTACAAAGCTGTTTTACATCAATTAAACACATACCTGAATCATGTATAGTTGAGCTATGCGATACTCCTCAACAGTCATTGGCAATAAAATTCTGTACTCTTTGATGAGCATTATTTGTTGATCAAACTGTAAAACAACTTCAATTCAAAATAAATCAGCAAAATCAGTCAAAAAAAGAATACACGACAGCAAAGAAATATGCACAAGTTATCGCTTGAAATCTGGTAAACCATCTATCTATGTTGTTATTATAATAGCAACATCTATTTATTATACATTATAAATACAGATGAAGAATATTTCATGGAAAAAAAAACAATATATTGCTGTATCAGTTGATTAACGAGAGCACGATGACGACGATGATGATGATGAACTGAAGGAGAAGATTTGGAATGCTGCCACGATAAGTGGTAAGCCAAAAGGAAATCTCCAAACCGTGTCCAAGCGACAATGCAGCTTCGAGTAGTCAAACAGATCGATAAAATCGACTCAAACGCCTGCAGCTTTCATTGAAGCTTTGGCATTTTCAAACGCAAGCTTATCGAACATCTGACTCTGGCCCCGCTGCCAATCCTGCACCTCTATTTATTAATCGAATGCACCAGTTCGGTCAATCAAGTCAAACATGTCGAACTGAGCATGAAATGTGTGCGTTTGCACGAAAACAGCATACAATCACGCAAACAACTTCCACTTGTTCACAGATTTCAATGAATCCAAGAAGAAAAATCAGCAGACTGCTTGAAAAAAAATTACATTTCATCACAAACTGCGAACACTATTATTACGCAAGTTCATCCCAATTCATAAACAAGAAAGTAAACTAATTGAACATACTGTAGATCAGTTCTGAAATGCAAGTTACTCAACTGAAATGTTTACATTTTCTTCAGACAAATTTACATCGATTTTAAAAAATCGAATTTCTCCAAATACGTACAAATAAATAAGTTTACTTTTAAAATAAAAATTTGTTTCATATCTGAAAAAATCCATTACAAATTCACAATGCTGTGCAATCGAATATATGCAACAAAATTAAAAATTTGTTGAATTTCAAATTGAAACACCGCTGCATTTTTTGAACATTCATAAATAATAATGCTTTTCAATTTTGGTTATTTGAATGGTGGTGTTAAATGTATTAAAAATGATAACAATTACAAAAATTCAAAAACTTCAAAATTTCATAAGACAACCCACTGAATTAGTCGAATTGAGCTAATTTCCATTGGAAACTTTAAATTTACCATACAAATGTATCACTTTTTATAATACAGCTGATGTTAGCAAATAAAATGAACATCATCCAAGCATGTCAAACCAACTTTCAATAGCATTTCCTCATTTCATTAATTTATGTCAAGTGTAAAAAGTCTCTCTCATCTTTTGCAATGCAACTAACATTCGCGGATTAAATAATTCTATTAAAACAATTTCGTTTTCAAAAATCTTTTAATAAAAGATAACTATATATGATTTAGCCAACCAACCAGCCAGTTGTGCATATGGATAAATAATAAAAACGTGCGTGCCCCTCATCCAGCTTCAATCACATCATCGAATTCAAAAGTTACAATTCAATGTAAGCTACTTGCAACGAATGAATGAATAATCAAACAGTATCAGGGAAAATGTGCAACATTTAAAAAACATTTTCACATGAATAAAAATTTTACAGTAGTCATATGCACATATTGCTTCAAGTTAAAAAGTATAGCATTTCTACACAACGTATCACGACTTATAGTTCAGCTTTCGACCGCTTCCTAAAATAATTTCTTTTGATAAAAATAATCATAATATGTTTCATTAAAAAAAAAAATTAACTTACTCAAACTGTATGTCAAACTGGTAGAAACTTCAGCATCGTCATCTAAATAAAATAAAAAAAATAAATAAAATAAATTTACAACTGCCTTTTATCAGACAGAGTTGTACTTTTTTGCTTGGTATTAGTGTTAGATTTCTTCATCTGTTGTTGTCCACTGATCTTTTTCGATTGCTTAGCTTCTAAAAAAGTACACTTTTCTATGCTTACACTCGAAAAAAATTAACGGCTTTTCTTTAAAAAAAAAAAAAATCAAAATCCTACTGCTGTTGCTGCTGCTTGGTAATTCAAACTTCTTATAAACTTTCTTTTTAAGCTCTACAACATCGGATGATGTATTACCATCATCATCATCTTCTTCTTCTTCCTCTTCTTCACTGCTACTTTTTGCTTTTACATTCTTTCGAAATGACACGCGACGACTTCCTGAATCAAAATTTCATTAGCCATGACAATTATTCAATGCAAACAAACCTGTTGCATGAGAAGAAGTATTTTTGAATTTTGATTTCTCTGAAATACTACTATCTACTGATTCATCTTCATTGTCGCTTTCAAATAAATTAACATCAGCCTTTCTTTTATGACTGTTATCTACAATGAAAAATTTTTACCAAACAAATTCTACTTTTGTAATGAAAAAAAAACGTACTTTTATTCTCAGACTTAGTCGATGTGGCAGTATTTTTCAGCTTACCACTACCACCACTGCGCCCAGTATTTTTTTCTGTTTTCTTCTTCTTCGATTTAATACTTTCATCTATCAAAAAACATGAAAAATAATAATTTATTCAAAAGAAAAATACATATATGTATATTATAAAAGATTAAAATAACTAATACCTTCAGCTTTGGCGTTTAGTTTTCTTTTAGCATTGCGCAATTCTACACTTCTCTTCTTCTTTTCAGAAAAAACTCCACTACTTTGCTGTTGTTCATCGTCTGAACTATTTTTCACAAATGCAGAAGAAGAACGTTGACTCATTTCAAATAATGTCTTCCTCGAAACATGACCACCCTGACCTAATGATAATAATTGAACATCAAATTCAATGTATAAAAAAAAATATATATATATTCATCTAAAACTAACGAGCTTTCCGAAAGTTCTTCAGAATGTTTCGCCTCTGGGATGTTGTTGTATTCAACATTTTTATCTTACCATCATCATCATCATCATTATCACTACTACTACTACTATTGCTACTACTACTACTGCTATTGCTGCTACTTCTACTATTGCCACTATCACTACTAATATTTCCGCTGCTTTCTCTGTGACTTCTCGTACTTCTGTTCATTGAATTCGTGATATCTAATAAACATAAATAACAATACATCTAATGTGAACAAACTTGTATCTCTGAAAATTCATACCATCCCAATTCATAATATTCGGTCTCAGAAACGAGCTTGATTTTGTTGTTTCTTTACTTTCAGCTTTACTATCACTCAGCTTTTTGCCTCGTTGCGTTGTTCCAGAACGCAACTTGTCTAAAATTTAAAAACCTATCAAAACACTGACAGTCCTCTTCTCTTTATGGTAAAAGATTTCAATAATTTTCAACAAAATCATACAATTATTTGATAATTCATCCTCTCTATCTGAGCTTGATGAATCGATTTGCATTGCTGATGCATTCTTAGCTGTTTTCAATTTTCTCTTTTCTATAAATTTTTGAAGCACAATTGAAAATTTCAAATTTATCACTTATTTCAAGTAATAAACACAAAATAATTAACATTATTTGTGCAAAGTAAATAAGTACCTTTTTTACTTCGGTCAGCTTTCAATTGTCGAGATCTCAACGTGGACAATCTTGTCCGCATCATCGACACCTCCTCCTCTTCTTCTTCACTTTCACTCGATGCTTCCTTTTTTCCTTTTTGTCTTTTCATCAAAATACTCGATTCTACAATAAACCACCGTAAACAACAAATAAACAAATAAAAATAACAACAACAGAACTTTTTATTTTATTATTCGCTTTACTGGTGGTGACGGGAGTTTCTTCAAAATTACAATTACTATCATCATCGTCGCTGGACAACAAAGATCCTTTCATTTTCTTTTTCTCCTCCTCCTCCTCCTCCTTCTTCTTCTTTTTCTTCTCTCCTCGCCGCTCAGCAGTGTTTCCATCAGAAACTTCTGAAAAAGTAAAAAAAAAACTAAAATACATATACATATATTTAACATAACTTTTAAAACCTGAAACTTTTGATGAACCAAGAGGTGTTTTAATATTGAACTTGGTTAAATATGCAAAAAAATTATCTTCCTTGGCATCATCGGATTCACTGCTCAACTCTTGGATAAAATCTAAAAAATCAATATTTGAAAACAAAAATAACATCCAAACAATATAAACAACAGCTCATTTTTTAAAGAAACAAAGCAATTCACAAAAAATCACTTTAAAATAATCAGCAGAAAAACTGTAAAAAAAATAAGCTCACATCTGCGATATTTGCCTTTTTTTAATGTCAAATCTTTGGGGGTTGAAGTAGACTGTTGTTTCGTCACGTTTGATTCTTTACAATAAAACATATTTTTTTTAATTAAATTGAAATTAAAAAACATAATAATAAATTCAACTTACTTTCAGTGTCAATAGATCTGCGATCAGTTTTCATACTTGTCTTATTGGATTTCTTCATTGCTGGCTCGTCGTCACTGCTTTCCGTCAAATTCACAACTCGATCAACAGCAGCAGTCTGCGACTTTTTGGATGCTAATAACAAATTTATATTTTATTTTACAAAACGAATACATTCATTCACATCAAATACAATCAATTTCTGCTATTATATGCATATTTTTATACATATAAGCTCACCATTTTTCATCGCCTTTCGTTTTTCCAATGATGATTTCTTTTCTTTACTATTGTCTGCAAGAGGAAGATATTAAAAAAATAACAAAAGATGAAATATAAAAAATAATAATAATAAAACATACCAGTACGAAGAACTGATTGACTTGTGATTTCTTTGCCGCTAGAGCTATCTCTCCTCTGATTATCATCATCAGTTCTCTTGGAAACGGAAGAACTGTCATCATCGATAGCCATCCGTTTTCTTGGTCGACCTGCAACAAAATCAAACCATATATAAATATGAAAATAACAAATACATCAGTAAATAAATATCGTTTGCCTGGTGTACGCTTGCCACTTGCTGCTGCTTTTGTCTTTGCTGAATTCAAATCAGTTGTCACTGACAAATGACCATCATCATCGTTAGTTTTGTCATTATTCACCAACTCATCTGACGATTCCTGCTTGTCTGCAGCATTTTCACAATCTTCTATCGCTGTTTTCAATTGCGTATCTGTCTCATCTTTTCCATTCAAATCCATATCTGCAATGGTATCGTCCAAATCTGGACAAATAGTTCTCAAAAAGCTCCATTCTGCTGATTCCATCTGATCTAAAAATAACCAAATAAGTAAGTTGTAAAATTATGCTATAATAATAATAAATATGCATGCTTCAATGTGCATACTTACGATGTAAACTTAGACGAAGCTTATTAACATATGCTTGACCAACATTTTCAGTTGGATCTGATGATGCTTCTACAACTGCTGGCTCATCAGCAGTAAGAACAGAATGGTCAGGAGCAAAATGCATCTCGGTTGCTTTGTATTTTTCATGCTTTTCTTTGAATTCAGCTTGCAACATATCCAATCTTTCCTAAATTTAAAAAATTCCCCAAAAATAGTATAGTTAAAAAAAAGTGAATTTAAATTAAACAACATTACTTTTCCATCGCTTTTCCAATTACGCTTTGCTGAGTCTACAATTGATAAAAAGCATTTCAAAACAGTATCATCTTTCAATTTGTCTTCATAGCATTTCATGTTTTCCACCACTTTGCGAATCAAACGTTCATTGTACGCTGGCAAGGTCAAACATTTTGCCAATATATGACAGTGTTCAACATTTCTTAAGTTTCAAAATTGAAATTAAAAAAAGAAAAACATATAAATATTGCTTTTATATACTTTGCAATGACAAAACGTTCACATAATCTGTCAACGAAACTTTCATTCTGGCGCTCCTTGTTTATAAAAGAGTACAAAAATCTAAAATAATAATTTAAATTTAAAAAATAACATAATAAAATGATAAATATTCATTACTTGCAAATCTCCAAACTTTTTTCTGCTCCAATTTCATTGTATTTCAACGACAACTGACCACTAATATCCGGTAAAATGGAAAAGAAAGTCGTTGTCTAAAGTAAAAATTTGCAAATAAAAATTTAAGGATAAATTTAAAAAAAAAATTTTTTTCTTCTTATTCTTCTTCTCATACTTTGTCGGAATATTCTTTGAAAAATCGTTTAGCTAATGCAACTATCGTGGCATTTTCGTCAACAGTACAGATAGCAATATCCGCTAACATTCGACCAGGTTTAGTCAAATTATGCAAAACCAAGTAACTCATGATAGAGATGCTGCACACTCGTACCGACAAATTTTCATCAAAAATTCTAAAAATGAAAAAAAAAAAATTTTTTTTTTAATTTATTTTAATTAATTTTCAAAATAAAATACAAAACAATATACCTCGAGTGAATACGTTTAGTCCAATATTCAATTTCATTAGGATGACGTGCATACAAGTCTGGCAATAATGTCATTATAGTTCGTCGTACGACTGGAAATTTCGATTTTTCAAGCATAGTGACAAGCAGTCTACAGTTTTCCGCACAAAATTTTTGACTAAAATATCCATTAACAAGTCATTCATTAAAATAAAATTTTTTTTCTACAATTTAAAAATATTAAAACAACTCAACCTGATAAACATCAGTTTCATCAGTGTCTCTGCTGCCGCTGCTTGCAACGGTGCATAGTTGTATTTTATCGGTTGTTTGCATATTTTTATCACCAATTTCGAATATTCACCAAGAAAAGTACCATCTAAAACATAATGACATAAACAATACATAAAATATATTCAAATAAATAATGACAACCTTTGAGAATGTATTCTTCGCATATTTTGTTCACAAAATCGCGATCTCGATCTTCAAGGGATGCGACAGTATCCAAACCGAATACCGAATCAACCTGAAAAATAACACTCATCCAATTTCAGCTTTGAAAAAGATATTTATTGTAATTTTATTGTTATATTATAAATTAAAACATAAATTACCGCTTTCTTTTCATTGTTATTCACTTGGTCGTTAGTATTTCTTGACTTTTTAAGCTGGTTTAACTAAAATGTAATAATTCAAATAAGTAAGTTAAAATAAAAAACCCAAATAAATAACTCACAAATGACATATCCAAAAAATGAAAACTGCAATAAGCCACCTGGCCTAATGCAGAAAGCAGTCTAGTCAGAAATAATGGATAATGTTGTTCTAAAAAAAAAAAAAAATAAAAGTACAAAATCATCATGTTCAATATTATCCAATAGCTTAAATAGTTTACAAAAAAAAATACCTTTGCTCTCTTCTTCATTTTTCGCGCACAATGATTTCAAAAAGGATGCACAAATAACATCTGGATTTGGAGCAGCATAAAAAATGAGCCTAATTCCATATTCCATTGCCGCTATCCAACATAAATCGTCATAATTAGTGACACCTAAAATTAAAAATTATCATTAATTGAATAACAAAACGAACAAAACTGAAAAAATACCGTCAAGTAAGAAGCGCATTACACGACAAAATAGTGAACATTCTTCTACTTCACAAGCAATTTCTTCCAAAAATTTCAAATTGCTCTGCTAAAAAAGCACAACAACAGAGAAAATGCTTAATTTCAAACTTTACAATATCAAAAAAAAAAGAAAAAAATAGAAATACACTTACCCTGTCAAAGCATCCCAATTTGGACAAAGTGCGCAATACTAAATAAGTGGTATGGAAATCAGAGTTTTCAGATAAGCCAAACACAACCAATCGTTTGATGTTCCCACGAAGCACATTTTTATCATTACTAAAACAAAAAGAAATATAAATTTAAAAAACAGAATAATTTAAACTTAAACAGTAAGTAAACATTACGCTGCAAACATGCATATAATTTTCAAAGCAATTTTCTTCTTTTCTAAAGTGTCTTTGTTATTTTGAATTATGTCCCAAGCTGGCATTAAATTAAAATTCTCAAGAATGCCTTTCTTCACTGCTAGTGATATCTTAAAAATAGAAAATATTTCATTTGGCATATAACAAAATTAAAAACACACACAATAAAAAAATATATATTCAATATCAATAATCAATTATAATCATACAAGCTTTGCTAAAGTGAAATATTGAGAATCGTTCGCCTTTTGCATTATGACCAACAATCTTTGTATTCGCATTTCAATGATATAACTAAAAAAAAATTGGCTAAATAATAGCAACAATCTAAGATGTTTGATTAATACTGCAAATATGATACCTTTCATTGAATTCTGAATTAATATCTATGCAAAGTTTCTGAAAAGCTTTCAAAGCGCCATTACGCACCGCCTCTTGTGTAGACCAGACCAATTCAAAACATTTCCATATTGTTTCATTGTTACTTGACACACCATGTGAAACACAGTTAACCAAAAAATCAATTGATTCGAGCACATCGGACAATTGATTCTGATACAGCATTTCGGTAATTAATGGCAAAATCGAATGCACTTGTTGCAAAAAACATAAACTATCCTGCAAAAAAAAAATAAATAAAATTAAAATTACTTCCAATATTATATATATATATATATGCAAAATTAAAATCCATTATTTACTTCTATGAATCGTATGACAATCTTCTGCCGTTGTACTTGATCTCCTTGCATAATTTTTTCTCGGATTTCTTCAACCAACGGTCCATCAATTATTACAGAAGCCATGATCAAATCTGAAACAAAATATTAAAAAAAAAAACATCACCACATATTTCCATTCAAATATCGAACCGCAAAAAACAAATTTTATCGCATCTAATAGGTTTCGCTTAAATTCAGCCGAAGTGCAGCTATAAAAATAGAAAAAGAAAAAATTACATTCAGTCAATTTCTGTAGAAATATTTTACTTACTGTGTATCAAAAACTGAAGCTAACAATGCACTATCCGGATGCAATTTGCCAAAATTTACAAAACGAAGGATCGTCTCTCTGTAATCACCATTCACTATACAATCCAACGCAGATTTGCTACTGCAAATAAAAAAAAACATCGACACAGCATTAAATATAGCTTTTTCTGGAATAATCAACTCACATTATATCCGAAGCTTCTTCAAAATTGCAAAGCTCATCCGGAAGATTCAGACTGCCGTCTTCCCAATATTTTTCTATAAGTTCGTCAAGAATATCGCTCATACGATTTCTTGCAACTGCCCATTTTTCATTCACTGAATCTTGTGCTTCACTTTCCTTATTTCCTTTAAAAAAAAACAAAATTATTTTTTTTATTTAAATAAATTTCATTCTAAAATTAAACCTTTAAATCTAGTCAAACTCGAATGAACAAGATTCTCCAAATTCTTCTTCTCTGTTTCAAGACGATTCTGAAGCTCTTCAATTGTCACCTAAAAATAAAAATTACATTTACATATAAATAATTATGATAATGATAAAAATGCAATACCTTCTTCATAAAAGGGTTATTGTTTAAAATGTTAGAAAGAAGCTGAATAGCAGCTTTCCGAACTGTAGGAAGTTTGTCAGCTAAGCGTCCAATTGCAAGTGGCATAAGAAGCTTATACTCATTCAATGGAACACATTTTTCCAAAACAAGCTTAGTGAATAATTGCAAAGCTTTACCGCGTACAAGCCCATTAACGTCATGTATATGCTCCTGCAAGAAAAATATTGTGCATTTGACAATTTTCAAAAAAAAAATTATATATGTATCAATATCATACCAATAAATGCTTGAAAAACTGAGTTCTCAGCGTTACCAGAGATTCGGGCAAGTCTTCGCCCGTCAGTTTCTTACTAATCAGTATAGAGAATGCAGTCAAAACTCCATTACGAAATGCAAATGACTAAAATCGCAAAAACATCATTGCAATTAAAAGTCAATCGAGGAAATAAATATTTTAAAAAATACATCTTTTCTGATAAAACAATATTTTTAAAATTCATAATTCTCAAGTACATTTTTTGTTTATTAGGTTACTATATTTTCCTTAAAAATTACAGTAAAAAACAATAAAATTAAATTAATATGCATTAAACTGAAAAATACTATTTCAAAAGTTGCCATACTATATATATGCATTTTTGATTTCCACTTACATCTTCTGTCAAAAATGGTACAAGCAAACTGATGTTCCTTAAGAGACAATCTGGAATCAAACGTGCAACTTCCACCAGAAAAACACTGTAGTTTTTAGCTGAAACGCCTTCATTCGAAAGTGCAGCTGCATCCACCTGGGACAGCTCCCTCAAATTAAAAAATCATATACTTTAATTTTTTTTTAACAGCAACAGTTGAGTAGAAATAACAAATATTTATATGCAATTCAGATAAATCTATAAATTACTTCAATATTTCAACAAGAAATGTTTCGCTATCGTTATTTGCCAAGTTAGAAACCATTTCTGCAATTTTTTCCGGAGTTGTATCAGCAGCAGCCAGTGACTGAATAAGTTGCACTGCAAAAGCTAAAAAAAAAACAAAGCAAAAGATTGTTGCTTTACAATTTCAACAAAATCATTAAACTTACTAATTCCATGATTGTAGGTGTGAATCAACAAATCAAATGCTTTTAATAAACTTTGCTTTCTTGAAGCATTCCACGGATGAAGCATTTTTTGACAAAATTCACCAATCCCACTATGAAAAACAAATTTATGCAACGTTAAGAAAATTTTTATTCAATAAAACTTACTCGATTAAACGCTCGTCAACCAAAGCTGGGGCCCACAGCTTTTTCAAATCAAGTGACAATATGCGGCAACATAATTCAAGAAAAGTTTGATTTTCATCTTTCCATAAATCATCATTTTGAACAGCTCGTTTCCCTTTTCCACCCTAAAGCGGCAACTTTCATATAAATGTTAAATAAATAACAAAAAATATGCACATTTTTCATTTCTTCACTAAGTTGGACTTTAGCACGTTTCTGAGGTTCATCATTTTCAAATTCGAGTGCTAAGTGAATAAGAAGAAACATGTTCATTGAGAAAATGTTTCGCAAAGACTGTTTTGAATAGACGCTGCATTCTGCAAAATCGTCCAGCAGATTCACAATTTCATGGTAAACATTACTGTTAACTACAAAAAAGAACATATTAATTGATGTAAATATGCAAAACAACTCTTACCTAAAACAAGTGAGTGCCATATTTCTATGAGGTCTGCTCTATCAAACTTTGAAAAATGCCTTAAAAACAACAAAAGCATAAAGAACAATTAAAACTATAAAGAATCAACAAACTCTATGGCGCTGTAAAACACATTAAAGTTGCTGACAAAATTTTCCAATAAGTTTGTATCGTACGAGTCTCTGTATTCTAAAACAATAGTTTTAAAAGTTAAAAAATACTCTTGCAAAAGGGAAAAACCATACTCTAACCTTGAAATTTTGATAAAATAATATCCTTATCCGATAAGACTTCAACGTAAAACTCTTCATTGCGGTTCACCGCTAAATCTTTAAAGCTACACGGAAAAGAAAATTCTGCATCCATGATTTTCTAGCTAAAACAAATTTTCAAAATAAATCCAACACATTTTAAAACGTCAAAAATATTCGCTGCCCCAAATTTAAAATTAATATTACAACAATAAATGTGATGTTCAGGTATGATTCTTCAGTTTGTTAAAATAATAATTAAAACTCTCATTTAACCTGTTCAACAAAGTTTATACGAATAATGAAATAATTAAAGTTTTTGCTGATCTAATTAAATTAGTTTAATAATTAATCACTGCATTTCTTATCCAAAATAAAAGACAATAGATTTAAAGTAGGTCACAAGAAAACTTTTATTTTGAACAGAATGCATCATCATAAACTTTGCAGTCAGCAGTAAAAATATAAATTCTGACTTTATATTAATATATCATAATTTTTTTATTTTCAGAAATTAAGAAAACTTTTGTTTAAAACTTGTAGGCTGCAACAAATTCAAATAATAGATTTTTACTATGTTATTTTTTACTATATACTATAATTTAAAAAGATATTTTACATTAAAGACATATCAATGAAAATTACAACTGCCATATGAAAATTATAAAGTAAAATGTCTGCCTTTTCCTTGCTACAGTCAACGGTGCTGCAATCTGACTGTGCAAAATTTGTTTGCTTTTAAACATTTTGCATAAACACATTTCTGTTATGTATTGTTAGTTTTTAAAATATATTTTGAATCTAAGATTTAAAATAATTCTAATGCTTTTGAAAATTTTGCACTTTTTTACATGACTATACTAAATGTTATTCTGTTTACTTTATATTCTGAATTGTCCTATCCACTTCTAAAGTGATTTTTTCTATAGATCACCCGTATACGGCGTTTATTGTGCTTTTTAATAAATTAAAAATTTTCTACTTGTTAAAATACAATTGATGTGCTTAAACTGACAATTTCCTTATGTTCTGCTGAAGATTTTCTCGAAACTCATGCATAAAAAGTTCCTCTGTATTTCTTTATAAAATTAAAAAAACAATTTTAACAGGACAAATATTTGCCGGAGAAAATACACTCACTCTAAAATACTAACGGGAATCTTAATGCGATATACTTTATTAGCATGCTTGACGACTTATGGGGAATAATAATTTGGAATTCAACTTGAAACAAAATTTTTACATAAATTACAGAAGACATTTGAATCTTTTTTTAAATTATGATAAAATAAACAGATAAGTAACTATTTTATAACATATTAATAATAAAATAAATTTGAAAACGAAAAAAATGCATACATACATATAAACAGTATTTGATGGCGTAAAAAAAGCAAAACTTTTATAAGTTATAATAAAGTTATTCTCAGCAGTGAAGTTAGAATGAAGCAAACAATTTTTCACAAGCTAGGTTGCAAAGTCAGTGTCAGTCAAAAATTCTGACAAAAGCATTCACTGCTTTCGCCAGAAGCATAAATTGCTAATAAGAAAAAGCTGCATGCTCATGATAACCAGACAAATCTGTTTTTGACCACTGAATTGTAAAGACAACCAATCAGCAAATGAACAATTTCATTCAAGCGTGAATAACGCGTTGCTGAAAATTGCTTGCCTGTTTGCCAAAGTGAAATAAAATCTTTGCAACATTTTGATTTTTGATAAAAATGATCTAACATTTGATCAATTACTTTTTTCATTTTTAAATTCAGTGCACATTTTAATCTCATTTATTTATTTACTTATTTATTTATTAAAATACAAATTCTATTTTAATATTTAAGCTTTAACAGAAATTCCATATACAAAAACAAGAACAGATTTGACTGTAATTTGATGAAGGCACAGAATACTTGAAACAAATAGCTTGTAAATGTTTCAATTTTTTATTTTTCAAAAGCAACAAATTATATGTTAATTAAACTAAACAATAAAATATTAAAGAATAAGCAATAATAACACAGTCAATAAAAGTTAAAATGAATACAATACTTTTTCTAGAAATCTTATATCTATCTAGCATTCATCAATTAGATTTGTTATAAAATTGTTGTTGGCAATGCAAAAACAACAATTCTATCAAAGCATTAAATAATTATTTTTATCCTATTCGACAGCTAGCATTAACAAATATTGTTGATATAAATAAATTCAAATTAAATAATACTAAAAAAAAAGAAAAGAATAAATTTCAATTTTACCTGCTAACGCGTCGATTCCTTTGCATTTACTTTCAATCTATTTTCTTACACATATAAATAAAGTGAAACAAATTGTACCGTTTGATATATAATCTCTCCAGTGCAACGCTGTTGCTTATCAAATAAGGTTTATGTAAAAGAAAAAATGATCGACACTTCAGAGAAGACAAAACTTAAATTGTTAAATTCAGAGAGGTGTGTCCTATGATTTAAAATTTTTTATAGATATTATTATTCCATAACCGAATAGTTAGAAAGGCTTTACAAATTACGACAGCTAAAATAGCTAATGAGCATCTAATTCACTGAAATTTATTTTACTTTGCAAATTTTTAAACAATAATGCCATACATAAACTTCTTATTACTAAATATTATTAAAAATATGTTATCATTTTTGTTTGAAAATCAGATTGAATAAGTTGATAAAACTGTCATTTTAAATAACATGGCCAGATGTCCGCATCGAAACTTAGTCGGTTTCAAGATGTTGATTTATGATTAGCTGTTGTCAATTTCTGGAAACGTGCCAAAATCACAAAACGCGTTGAAACGCGTTTTATGACTTTGTGCACATAAATTAGAATTTTTGTTTGTGCCGTGCCATTGTTTCATTTGCTGTTTACTTCAATTTTCAGCAGTTAACAGTTGAACAAACAGCATTGTAAAGCGCATGCTATTTTACAGCACTTTTTATTCAACAATAAAACAATACATAGCTATATATACAATGAAAAGTTATGTAAAAAAAATTAATCAATAAAATGCAAAATGCAATGCATATTGACACATAAAATACATTTGATGACAAAAAATGTATCCGCAACGACGATCACAACGAACGCGAAGATGGTACTAAATTAGCATGTATTAGACATTAAATAGGCTGCAGTTTTCTAGATATCAACGTGTTAATGTATTCTTATGAACACTTTTCTTGCTAAATGTTCATACGAAGCAATTCTTCACTAACTGCTTAATTGTACAAGGCGGAGATGGGAGTGGTTTCTTCTAGTATTACTTTATTTACATATAACGATGATATTTGAATTGAATTGAATTGAAATGAATTATTTTTTCGAATATTCAAAGAAATTTATTAATTAAATTTATATACAACGTTGAATATTTATTTTTGAGCAAAGCAGCACTTCTTTATTCTCTTTTGATTGTTTTCATGTTGCAAAATGCAAATGCAACCGACGCACAATCAGTCGCATCAACTATTGAAGCAGGGCAATTGCACAATTTTCTGCTAAATAAGCACAAAAATGCACTGAAAATTTGAATAAAAATTTTCCACAGTTGCTGTGACTTCTAGCATTGGAAAAGCATCATGATCATTTCCGTTGATTGCTTCAAATATTTTTTTTTATGAATTTAGCTAACTGCATTTAGAGCTTAATCAATTGCAAAAACCTGCTTGCAACCGAACCTGTTTTGTTATTCTGCAATTTGGCACCGTCCAAAGGCAACGGATTCATTTCCGCTTTCTTCAGTAATATTGCTTTCATTTGTATTGCAATCAATTCAATTGCACAGGACTAAACAAAAAAATAAACCGACATTTGTCAATTTTATTCACTTGTTTAAAGCGATATCCAGCAGCTAAATTAGCAAAAGCGGTATCGTTGACAGGTATACTTTGAATCGTTTTAGCAAATTTGTTGTACAAATTTTTCTCCAATTCAGACTGCTGTTGTTCACATTACACAAAAATGAACTGTTGCTAATATGGTGCAATTTTGCAAGCTTCATTCATTGAGCTGAAGTTGTTACATTTGCTGAAATTGTTTACTACAAACAACTGCAACAACAACATTTGTTATCTCCAATGCATACAATCAAGCAGACAACAATTGAAAATGTTGCTTTTCTGCTTTTTGATGCATAGCAAAGAAAATAATGTGATACAAACAAAATGAATATATTGTCGAATGAGAAGTTAAACTTTGAGAAAAATTATCCCAACTCACAGCATATTTTTCTTTCCAATCAGCATAAAATGTTGCACAGTTTCCAAAAAAAAAATTTTTTTCTGATCAGCCAGCTCTGTTAAGAACTATAATGCTAACTTTAGAAAAACTTGTTAGCTAAGGAGTGAATATTTAATAAATTTGAAAGTTCCGCTTCTCTCAGTTTGCTTCTTTACCAATTTTTATATTGCAATATCGTTTCTAATATCACATTCCCACCAAGTTTTCTACAGATTGATTCTAAAGATATTTTGATGGTTTGCAACAGTTGTGAAAGAACGAAAAAAACATCAAAATATCAAACACTTTTTACTATACTTTTGAATGGAATAGAAAGTTTCATTTTATTATTTCATTTCAGTTCTGGGAAACGCCCTTTCCAAAACTCGAACAAATCAATAGCGAATAATCAATAAATTTGTTCACTTTTGATTGGCTACCGAATATTTATATAAATGAACTGTTTCAGTGAGCAGGTTCCCAAATGAGTCATGGCCAAAAGACTCACTGTGGCGAGCGGACACGAAGCATTTTATTGTTTGTCAGCATTCATTTGTCAGAATTTAACTTTTAAATAACAGTTCTTTCTGGTCAAGCCAATGAAAAATCTTTGCCTGGCGGTCGTGAAGCAATAATGTACTCTTTGATGCTCTTTGTCCATCCATCTGCATTTATACATTTCGACATTTGACAAGCATTTCCTGGAATTCTGGCTATTCAATTCTAATGCGCATATGTTGTTTCTGTCAAGCACGTTTCCTTTATTATATCTGATATTTCTGATCTGCGCATCGTAGAGAATCATCATGGCTGTGCTTTGGTTGTTTTTGCAAGTTGAACAAATAAAATGTACTGCTTGAATGAAGATGGGCTACTTATCCTAAAAGGTAAATGTAGAATATTGTGTGTTTTCCTTAATATTCATAATTAATTTGTTTTAGTTTAGGTGACAGAAAAAACGTTTTCAGTACTATTCAAATCGAACTTAACAAGTATACTGTTGTGTTGTGAGGGTCACTGACTCCGGGGTACATAATGTTTATTATTAGTAATGAGTTACAAGTCACGCATACAGTAATAATGAGGTGCAAGTAATATTTTGGTGGTACAGTAAGGATTAGTATACAACATATACAAAGAACACGACAAATAAATTGGTAAAGTAGGTACAGTAAGATGAAAATAAAGTAAATTTAATTCAGCGCAAGCGTAAGGCATTTGCATGCGCCTCCAGATTTCATAAACTCGCTCATTTCGACCATGTGCACATTAAATCCAAATTGTTGGATTTTGCCAGCTGTATCTAGACATCCACTTGGTAAAATTACATTTTCATTTATAACAACTGCGTTACAGGCAAACTTTAGTGCTTCTTCTTCTGCAACATCAATCATTGTTAACATTTTATTTAATTCTCGACCAGTTTCTTTCGTATGAGCATTTGGATACCAAATAGCCGTGTCATTGTTAAGTGGACAAAAAGTTGTATCTAAATGATAAAAGCGTGGATTGGTTAGCTTGGATGCGTATATTTTCATATCATCTTTCAAAAGCACTGCTTGAATTCGATCAAAAACTTGTCGATCTGTTCGAAAACCATATGAAGCTATTAAATGATTGCCGGCGAATAACGCATCGCCAGCTCCTTCAAATGGTAAATCATCCACTATAACCTGATATCCTGCTTGGTGGAACCATTCTTCAAAATACTGTTTTTCTTTTTGTCTCTCAGGAAACATGAACTGACTCAACCACACTGATTCTTTGTATATCAGACCTGCATTAGCCGTGAATACCATGTCAGGCAAACCTTCTACTGGCTCTATCGTTTCAACTGCTGCACCACAATGTTCAATGGTTTCTTTTAGTGTTAGCCACTGCTTTAAAGCTTTGTTTTTATCTACTGGATTTTTTTGATTCATCCAAGGATTTATTTCATAGCTAACTTCAAAATACGTTGGCGGACACATCAATATTCGTTTCATTTTGATAAATCAAGATGCTAAAAAAAGTATTCATACGTATTTTAGAAAATTATAGATCATAATAATCTTGCAGAGTTCTTCAATTGAATCTTTTATTCATTTTTAATAAAGCGTAAGCTTATTATTAGTCTTTCTTGACTTTTATGAATAATTTTAACTTTTCTAAAAAATGCAAAGCAATAACATCAGTAAATTTTGGAATGCCATGTCATTAAGAAAAAAGTTATCTCATGAAAAAAAACCTAGAACATTACAAAATTTATAATTTAAGTAATAAATAGAATTTATGAAATTCAAATACCAGTTTATCGATGTCTTCAAAAATATAAATTTTACCTACTATAGCTATATTATAAAAGCAGTGCCTTTGAAAGCCTGATTATAATATTATTTAAGTCTTTATTTTCATAAAGCTAATAATTTATGCTCAGCTTAAAATAAAAATTATATTTATATTAAACTAAATTTAGAACGTGTTAATGAACTATAATCATGTAGCCACATTTATAGCAAATAACTGCCAAGGAAAAATCAATTCAAAATGATTAAATAAATCAGCTTAATTAATTTGCTGGCTGTCTAAATGCTAAAACTGCTTGTTAAATTAAATTCTTTCTTCCCAAATTTTATTTAAACATACAGGTAAACTTAGTTAAGTGCACATGGAATTTTGCAAAAATTTCCGTGCAATTATCCAAAGTTGGGAATTATGCAGAGTAACTGAAAGGAGCAATAACTTCACATGTACAAACAGGTTTCATGCAAAAAAATGTCCATTTATTTTAAGTGAAATAGCCAAAAATGTAGGTATGCATTATATTTTGCGGCACCAGCCCCGCTAACTGCTTTTCATTTCGGTCTAGGTTTGTCTGATTTATGCTGTTTTCGTGAAAATATGACTGAATTGTTGCCAGAGCTGCGACAGCTTTCGTGTGAGTTAACTTCCCGGAAAAGCAGGAGTTGTTTTTACTTTGGGCTAGCTAAGTTTGCCTGTGATAGGCGTGCTTAATCTGATATAGTGATCAATAAAAGTTGCTGAGTATCAATAGTTGTTATGGCTGATGATAAACGCAAAGTGGCAGAGAACGCTCCTACTGTGCACTTAAGGACTATATACTGCGAACAGTAAATCCCATGGACCTTGGCAGAGTGATGCTCTTAAACAAGTTGTGCACTTATCCATTATTTTACCGTATAATTAACAACAGAAAATTTTATAAGACCAAAATCTTGTGCACTTAACTAAGTTCGATTTTACTTAAATAAATTTTAACATCTCCAGCGCTATTTTTAATGAAATTTAGCTGCGTCATATATTTATAAGTTTTACCTATTTTTATAAGAAACAAAATTGCAAAACAGAAACAGATTATTTTCAGACTTTGAATAATGCAGTAATGCTATTTTGCAATTAGATTCTACGACCAAATATAAGATTTAAGAATATACAATCAGTATATTTCTAAAAATATACTTACTTTTAATATGTATCAATATTGCAGAATGCAGAAACTAAAATTGCAGATGTGTGAATTTTTTAGTTTTAAAAGTAGTTTTTGCTTTCTTTTGTCTTATTAAATGTAGTCGATTAATGAAATGTAAAGAAAAACAATAATATTTTCAAATAATTATAATAATTCAGTTTGAATTTATAGATTTTGGAACAGAAAGATTGCCTTCTTTTACTAATTACTTTAAAGACAAAAATGAACTCTCTGACAACAGGGTCAGAAGTTATCATTCTTCAATGCTAGCCAATCATACATCAACCTGCCCATACAATTGTTATCGCTATTAAGCATCTGCCTGCACATGCATAGAAATGGTCACTAAATGTCAGCGTGTCACCTGTCCACTATTGTTCTGCTATTGTTCTATGCATTGTCATCTGGTCAAATGCTCAAAAGCATTCGTATAATACATAATAAGTATATAATTTATTCAAAAAATATTCCCTAAAGATCGACCATTTATTTAAATTGCAAGCAAAATAAAAATACTGCAAAGTAATATTAGTTTAAATTATGCTTGTAATTCTTTAAATTACAGCTGAAAATATAAACAACAGTCTAAAATCATGAAAAAATTTTCCAAAAGAAGAGTTTCAAGTAATAGTATACATGAAAATTAATAAATAATATGCATTTTAGTATTGGAGAAAAAGTAATATTTTTCAAAACTTACTAGTTATGCTTTATTTTTCTGCTTTTGAATGCACGTTACTTTACTTAGATATGGTTATTCAGTTCATTTCAAAATGCTAAGTCTATTTCTTAATGCTTAGAGAAAATTCTTTACTTTTGAAAAAGAGTTCAAAGTCAACGTTTTGTGAGTTACATGGAAGCAATGTAAATGATCATTTATTCCAAAAGGATAACTCTAATAATAGTTATATTAAAAACTAATTAATCAAAATAAATCAATATCAGAAGCCATTAAATATTAAGGTTTTAATATTAACTAAGTAAGGGGAATTTTCCAATACGTAATTGCATTAAGAAATTACTGTTTGAGCTTAAATATTCGAAGAAGCATTTAAATATGATTTAACATACCTTTAATTATAGTTAAATCAAACGAGCATTCAATAATATATTGTTTAATAATAATTTTAAAATTTAACTAAGAAAAACTTAGTGAAAACAGACAGTAAAAATCGATGATAGTTAGATTTACTGGTAAGCAGGTACATTATGCAGCACGGACAAGAAGGGTCATTCTTTGAACTATTCTTTTAAACAAATAATTTTCATGACGCAATTCAGCATTTAAGTCAAATATTTGATAAATAATATGCACATTTAATTACAGTAAAACTCGGTTATAACGATAGGCATTGGGGGCAGAGATTTCGATCGTTATAACCGAGTATCGTTATAACCGAGTTTACATACATATACTTAGTTTATTGATATATATATATATATATATATGGTTAAGTTTATTCAAAAACTTTACTTATGCTGAAAAAAATCACTCAGAATAGCCAAGCACTGTAGCAAATTGCTCAGCTTTAATTTTTAAAATTGGTCCATTGATTGGGGTTGCAATTTGACTTTGCCCTCGAAACCATTGCAACAGTGCTTCATCAATGTCGGTTTTCTCACACAAGCAAAACTTTTTTGCAGATGTGACGCCATTTTCAT